>CM076575.1:1857333394-1857606307 GCA_034641835.2 Pinus albicaulis | reverse complement strand
GGACATTGCATAAGAAAGGTGTTGGAATGTTTGATGCAGATCATAGCGCTGAAGAGATGCAAATTGAATTATTATAATGGAGTTAATGTTTGCATGTAAATGGGCATACTTCTGTAAGACCTGGTATGGCATGCATACCCCTAGTTAATCACTTGTAAATTATGGGTTAGATCTAGGTGATAGGGGGATGTCAAGTTAACAAATACCCTGGGTAAAAAATTTGAGGGGGGGAGGGCTAGAGTGAGTGGGGTTGTCTCACTTAGCAATTTTGGCTGGATTTAGTCAAGAAACCCAAAGTCAATTTTAAGGGGGGAATTGTTAGGTAAACTTGACTCGGGATAGAGTCAATGTTGACTAGGGTAAATAGTAGTGGTATTGGGGCACATGGTGTTAGGATGAATTCTAATCACAAGTGTACGAAAAAAGCTCACTTTAGCTGTGCATAACAAACAACCCTAACATCAAATATGGTTGCCAATTTCTTTAGATCTGCAGTTAGTTGACTAAGATAAATGCTACAAAGTCTAGATCTATGCAGTAAAAGACATTATGCAGTAAATAAAAGCAATAGTTTCTCCATGCATCTAATAGACAAGACAAGAATATTTTTAAAGATTTTTTTTATTTTTTGACACCTGGGAAGGGAACACAGAAAGATGTTACCAGTCCCCCTTAATGGGATGGGTTCTTGTAAGTCCTCAGCACTTCAGATCTAAGATCTCTCTCTCTCTTGATGATGTAGAAAACCTAGACAAAAAATGGAACTCAAAGGGAGCTCACAAGAAAAGTGGTAGCAAAATATGACAATGATGGAGGATCAAAGTCAGACCAAAAGTATAGATTCAGAGTGATCTTTAGGCAACAAAAGGTGGTGTGTCAATGGAAAAACCCTTCTATTTATAACAAAATTTTGAGTTAGTCTAGATATAGGTGCATAATTAAAATATTATTAACCAAATCTAGATCCAACTTTTATGGAATATTTTATTATATTTGTTGGAGGGAAAAATGTTTTGAATTTGGTCAAATCCATTTATTTGTAAATAATAAATAAATAAATGATTTATTTATTATATTAAGGATGTGGTTGAGTAATAATTAAATAAATAATTATTTATTCAATTATTTAAAAATGATTTATTCAAATTTAACAAGGAATATTATTTAAATAAGGTTTAAATAATTATTCCTAGAAAATAATAAGATAAATAATGATTTATCTAATTAGTTTTCCCGTTTTGGGTTAAATATGACCAGGAATATTAATTAAATTGTTTTTTAACTAATTATTCCTTGAGGAAAATCAAACAAATATGGATTTATTCAATATTTCCTCATGGGGTTTCCTGTTTAGACCATAAACAACTTAATAAATTAAGGATTACTAAGTTATTTTTCATAGTGAAAGAAATTTTACATAGGGTAAAATTGGTCTTACATGGTGTACTTATATGGAGATAATAGTAACGAGGTTAGATTACAACATATTGGTGTAACTTGATTGCCCCCGAGTGTGCGAGCATTAGGAACTAATCGTATGGCCAAAGAGTACGTTGCTAAGAACTAAATCACTAGACACTAAAGGGGAAGTCGAGGAGAGAGGTAAATATAAGGTAGACCAAAGTGCTAGAGGATAAGACCTTCGAGGAGTGAGACTTACAGTGTGACAAGTCTCTTTTATGAGAGTTTACACATGTGCTACAAGAGTTGGGGAGAGCATACCTATGCCCTCAGAGACAAAGTAAAAATAATAATGCGTCCAGTAAACAAGGGACTGAACTATATAGTACATGTTGGCATGAACATGAGCCAAATAAATAACATGATAATAGATCCCCCATACATACGGTGCCTGGGATAACAACCAGGACTTATACAATAATATCTGAGTACATGAGATATAAGTACAACTAAAGAGGCCCTATAAAATAGGAAAGGTATCTGAAAATTTGAATGATACATGCAAACTAAAGAGGCGTTGCAAATTTGCAAGCATGCAGGAGGCCTAACCATCAAATATCTAGAGGGAGTGCATAGAAGGTTGTAGCCAGAAGATGTCATCTAGGCATGTGGGGGGCTACCTAAAGGGCCAACCCCTCATAAGTCTAAAACATCTCGGACACACAGGGAATCAGATACAATCTGGCATCAGCCGAACCATCGAGTATACGGATCTCGATCATCTTAGTAAGGGTGCAGTGAGAAAAAATCATTCAAAAGGCGATAAGGAGTCCCTTTTCTGATGCGAGGCACCCACTACTACATTTGGCGGAAATTCCGACACTTGGTTCCGACGCTTTTGACCAAATGTCGGAAATTTCCCCAATTTTTTTCCATCCCGCCCGAAACCATCGCTATACCGACATTTTATAGAAAGGTGCTGCAATACCGAGCACTTTCAGAAAAGTGTCACCATTGTGACGTTTGGAGGAAAGACAGTCGCCGCTGACAGCCTACGGCCGCAACGCGTCGCTATTGCGACGACCGTAAGAAATCGCGACACAATGTCTAAGTTTCGTAATTGTGACGTGTGGAGGCCTTCGTTGCAATAAGCGACGCTTTTCTCGTCGATCGATATAACTTGACACTTATATGCATGCTAAATACAAATACGTAAACTTATATGCACGCTACATATAAAAATTATTTTATTGTTTCGTATCCGTCGTAATAGCTACATTAACGTCCGATATCACACGCGCATTCGCCCTCCACTCTTGCGCAGAATAGCATTCACCCTCGCCCTCGTGCGGAACGTGAATTTGCCCTCGCCTTTCGCTTCTCGGTGTTCACCCTCAACTCTTGCGAACAACATTCACTCCTCGACTCTTGCAAACATGGTAAGTTCTTACCGCAGCCCTTCCTCCCTATAGTAGGGTTGACTCTATTTGGGTTTTTTGGTCAATTCCATTAGATTGTGTTAAGCCGTAGGGTTCTCTCTCGACGATGTCGAAGAATCAAGATTCAATACCCTCTATTATCTTCATCACCCAATACAAGATTTAAATTTTTTCCCAAAGAAACGCTTATTAATTTGGCAGCCCATTATATCTCCCCGTTTTAAAAACTCCTACATTTAAATGAAAACAAGCATTGCATTTCAACTACAAAAATCTATTAGTGTTCAAATGTACATGTGTGCTGCTACATTAACGTCCGATATCACGAGCGCGATTCGCCCTCTCGCTCTTGCAGTAACAACATTCGCCCTCGACAGATTTGCCCCAGGCTCTTGCGCAACAACATTCGCCTCCGAGCTCTTGCGGAAAGACGATTCAGTATCGCCGCATTGGCCCTCAGCTCTTGTGAATAGCATTGGCCCTCGCCTCTCGCAAAATGGTAAGTTCTTCTTGCGAGCCCTTCCTCCTATAGGAGAGGGTTGACCCCTACGACCCTCAACCACATAGGTCTCTCTCACTTGAGAAAACTTTTCATAATCTTGGGGTGGATATAACTGCTGAGAGCAAACAATTGTGTGAAGTTATCATTCAGTGCTCCAATATATTAGTATAATTTCTTTACATTGAACTCAAGAAAGGGAAACAAGCAAATGCTAGCCATCATACAATGCTTGACATAAGAGTTTTGAGTGACATACTTGAAAAAAGAACTCATCGAATGATATTTATAATCATTTGAGTTATTCAAGTCAAACACAATGTCAAGAATCAAGATTCAATACCCTCTATTATCTTCATCACCCAATACAAGATTTAAATTTTTCCCAAAGAAAACGCTTATTAAATCTAGACGACCATTATTTCTCCACAGCTCAAAAACCCTACATTTAAATGAAAACAAGCATTGCATTTTCAACTACAAAAATATATTAGTGTTCAAGTGTACATGTGCGCATCACTTGTGTAGGGTATTCCTTTTCCACTTTCACATTATCCAAGAATGCGTGCGGTATAGTTCATATTTTTTGTGATTTAGATTATTCTGAAAAAAGGAAAGGTACATTATTTCCCATGGAAAAAGAAGGTTTCCCTTTTACTACATCGGAAATGGTACAAAAAAAGTTCCATTTCTCACCCGAAACTCCTATGAAAGCAGGGAACCAAATAAAGGCTATGTCCTCATGATGTCGACATCATTGCCACTGCTGTAGTGTTGTTTCTTATATACTAACTGACGATAGTTTCTTAGGTCATTTCTTGTTTCTTGAGATGAAAAACAACCAAAGAAATCGTGAAGATCCTTTTTAAGAAATAAAATGACCATTTCTCAATCATATCTCAACTATTTTTTATTTTATTCAAGTGAGTTGCTTACTTTGAGAGAAATTTGACACCTTTTATAAGGAATATAACATAAACAAACACAAAATGGGAAGGAATTAATGATTAGCTAGATGACCTTTAGTTGTTGTCAATTAAGAATCGATAATACACGATGCATAGTCTCGTACTACAAACTAGATTCCTTCACGGAGTTATGGCCACGTAGTATTGAATCAAAGTTAGTAGTTTCTAACTTCTTGTATTGGTTCATCACTCTTGAAATGCAGACATTGCATGTCTTCATTGCTTGATGTTTGAATAATTTGCATCAGTATCGTACGATAGGAAATTAGGAATTATGACGATTATTACTTTATGGATCTCATGAGTTAGTTTTAAGTTTGCATGGTTTAGTTTGAAATTATTCTAGTCCCCAAACACATATAATCAAGGAATTATAACGTGATTTCAAACATAAAATATCAACAAAATCGCTTTAAAGCGATATTGAAAGGAAAAAGGTGATGGAAGATAGAAAAGTTCCTTACTTCTAAATTCTCTAAGGATTTTTCAATAGTTGCTCCAAAGCTTCCACTTCAAGGTCCCTTTCAAGACCGTCTCAACAATGCTATACCATCAGCTTCAACATTGTTGCTCCAAACATATCCTCTAAGGTCTTCTACAACAAGTTTCCCTAGAAGTTGTCTCCAACAATATATTCAATAAGGTCTTCATTGTCAACTCGTCTCTTGTTCTGGGTGCCTTAATGTGCAATGACATGTTTCAGGGATCTGAATTCAATGCAAGGCATATTTGAAACTCTAACTACGTCAGTCCTGTGTCTTATTAGAAATTATTTCGATTTTCATTTTGTATTTTTAAGTTAGATATTGTTTTCAAGTTTTTACATTTATAATTTTATTGCAATGTGGCAGATTGATGAGAGCAGCAGCAGAACAACCCCGAGAGACGTGGATGACAGCGAAAAGAGGCTGCTAGCTAAGAACATGTAAAGTGCCGACATTGCTCTATCTTCGTGTATTTTAGTTATTTACATAATTGAAATAATATTAATTTTGTTCAAATATGCGGAACACCTAGCCATGGTACGCCCGATGATTCCCTCTTGGAGTGAAGAGCTTTCTTCATCCCCTATCTCCAGTTGTTCTTGTCACGAAAAAGGCATGAGATGCAAGGTCGGAATTTAATACTTTGATAGACGTGCCTCAAACACACGAAAACATAAGAGAAGATAAAACAACTTATGAGCCAGTTAGAAAGATATCGACTGTAATCAATAAAAAGTCAAAAGGATATTTTTTTTGTTACGCAGAGATGAATCGTGATAGTTTGATTTTTAATTTTTACATTGACTAAACTAACAAAAAGTTCTTTGTCATTTAGCGTTTTTCACGTCACTTCGTTTAGATCCGTGTTGGTGGTAGTGGGACACAAGGGCAAGAGATTGCCCAACAACCCTCTTAGTACACCTTCTACTCCTTTTAGGTGCCCGAGGCAAGAAACACACCTGCCCAAGCAGGTACACCTCGCATACCGTCTGAACGTGTTGGAAATGATGAGGCCGATATGGCCAACTATATTATTGCGTTTTCCCTGGAGCCACACGTGTCAGCTCCACGAGGGGACCATTAATGGCACGTTGTTGGTGAACGATGAAGGTGTCCCTATAAAGCATGTACAACTCCCTGTAAATTTTAATATTTTAACTATTTCTATGTACTTTTATCTAAAACATATTTATCACGTATTTTTATTTTTTAAATTAAAGATAATATCTTCTTCTTTTTTTTCTCAGGTAGGAAACAATGAGTTCTCACGGAGTATCCTGGGAGAGCCATGCGTTGGTAATTTTTGGCCCAACCATACGCACAGGGGTGGAATTCCCCGTAGTTCCAACTCTGAAAAAGAACTTCTAGATTATCTAGAAACCCTCTTTTGGGGCTTCGGTCATATTTGGTGAGCAATGAGGTCAAGGCTCGCGTAGCCAGAGCAAATATTTGAAAATGATACTGCAGGGGGACACCTACGGACGCAATTGCAATTTAACCCTAGAGTATAGAGCATCCTCTGCACGAGCTGCAGAGTGAGTGGAGAGAGCACTCATCCATGATGGAAAAGAGAAAAGGGCAAAGAAAAGAAGGAAAAATGCCAAGCGTTGGACCCGCAAGGTAAAATTACAACTTTAATTCAATAGCTTTAATTTTCTTCTATGTCTAAAATAAAAGTGTATGCGTCATATCCGACTTTAATCTTTTGATGCTAGGTTGCCCGACACCCACAAAGGCAACCAAATCTAGGATTGAAAAAAAGTGGCCATCACAAGCCAGGCCGGAAGGCGTTACTTGAAATTTCGGCCCTAAGAATTGTAATTAAGTGAGCTAAACATCTCTATAATTAATTGTATGCCTTTCCAACGTCTTTTTGTAATCCTATCAAACATGATTAACATACATGAGTGACATATGTAATGTAGGGTGATGACTTTAGACATAAACAAACGAGGAAGATAGAAATATCGCTTTCCATTTTCGGCCATCAGCTGTAGTTGAGAACGTACGCATAAGCTTGGGGCAGTCCCAAGATTCGGGAATCGCCCCGATAAGGTAAAACATTAACCTTTCAATATGTTTGCTTTCACATCCATAAATTTAATGTCTAACAACTTTTTGTTTAACCGGGACAACACTCACACGACGCAAATAACCAGTATAGAGCCAAATGTAGATGATCTCTCACGCAACGCGATCATTGTAGTAGGGACCGGGCGACAATGCTACTATCAAGTGAGGGCCGTGATTCGGTAATTAATTTCCACTTATGATTTTTTCTAATTATACCTTGATGGTTGTCCTTATAACGCTTTTTTGTTTAAATAGCGAGCGAGAATGTTTCCCTTGAGGATCTTACCACCGTAAGAGAGGAAGACATGGTAACAAATCTCAACGGCTGACTAACCCGTGCACCAGTGTAAATAATCTCATTACACTTTTTTTTATTGATATTCATTTTGAACTAGTCTCTAATGATATTATAAAAAGCTGACAATTAAATTTAATATTATTTGTTTTTGTAGGCGATGCCCTGTCAGCACGGATGAGACCGGAGCATCGTGACTACGCAACTAGGTCGGCGTCAAACATTTGGCAATCGTGCACCAGTAAATAATCTTCATTGCAATTTTTTATTTATTAATATTACCATCTAGTTCAATGATATTTAAAAAGCTGACAATTAAAAATTTAATATTATCTCGTCTTTGTAGGCGATGCTCTGTCATCGATGAGACCGGACATCGTGACTACGCAACTAGGTCCCGGCGGCGATAGCGGTGCACCCAGGAGTACAATAATCTCATTGCAATTTTTTTTATTAATATTGCATGACTGAAGTTCAATGATATTTAAAATCGACAATTAAAATTTAATATTATCTATTTTTGTAGGCGTATGCCCCGTCACTAGATGAGACCGTGACATCGCCACTCTATCGAGCATTTTCCCCCTGGTTTGCTGTTCTTTTCCTCCATCCCTCGGGTCTTCTATTGACTTCTTCTTTCTTTGGGTTTATTTTATCAAATTCGTAGCATTTGATAAATAAATACCATCCACAATGGTTGGACTTTAATTTATATTCCACGACTTTATATTATCTCCAAGCCTTATAACCAATGTTTAACTTTCAACACTTTGTATTTATACTCCACGTTTCTTGTTAAATAAATAACTTGTAATGAACTTTTCGGCTCTATATTTCACCACCCAGCCCTTACAACAATCACGCTCCAGTATCATATAGTGCTAATTATCCCAATCGTTTAATTAAACAATTTCATTATACTACGGCCCCACCTACATATATCAATAACCAATCAAACACTCAGTATCGTATCTGCTATCCTCCGCACATTCTTAGTTAACTTCTTCTGCAAGTTCAACATGCGACCACAGTCCGAGTGGCCTTCTCCCAAATCAACGACTCTTGGCAATTTCGCTCGTTTCCAACATCGGGCTTTAACGTGCGATGGCACGGGTAAATCGGTGGTTTTCCGGGGTCACTTCGCCACATGTCACATTCCCTATGGAATCGCTGCGTGAATAGGATATACCGCACTTTACTCCCGCAAAAAGCGTTAGCAATATGGGTGACCCGCTTTTTGTGATTCCGCCTCGTGGTTTTGGTACGAGTGGCTTGGACCATGGGTGCAAGTCTGAGTTCCGCTATCCTTTTTGTTTGTTAACTCATGTCCAATCCTTGGGTCGAGTTCTGAAAAGCACAACAATCTTGTCTCTTTATTAAGCGGGATTTTTATATTTGAACAGTAGTTCATGACCCCTAGCGTTCTCTACACGGGACCTCGCCTTCGGGTGGGGTGGGTTCACGTAAAGGAGTTATCCAACAATTTACTGGGAATTCAAGAGAGAAGAATGGAATTATGCATGTACCTAATCGCCTCGACGACTAAACAATTCTTCACACCATTAGCAATTTGAGATAATTCAATGGGCAACTATGCTTGGAAATCATTTAATCTGAAACAATTGTTCACACACACGAGAGGTTTATTGCGAGAAATCCTCTCTACTCTCCTCACTCCCACTCTCTACTTTTATTCATCCTAGGAATTACAATTTATATACATAACATATGGCTCTTTCTGCTCCTCCGAGAGGACCGTTTCTAGAAATCAAAAGGTCTAATTATAATAATTCAACCTAATCGAAACCCGTTTCGACTCTAATACTCTAACTAGTCTAAGTAATATAGCTGCACCGAGGGTATTGACACCTAGCTGTTACATAACTCAAATGTTTTTCGAACCCTCCCTAGCCACAACATGTGGATAAAACTTCCCTACATTGTCGTTGATGCCTAATGCCCCCGCATCATCGTGCGACACATAAACCCTATTAACAAAAGTGAACGAGGGGAATGATTATTAATTATGGCATACTAAGTTGTCAATGATTTTGATTATTTGTCTTTAACATGTAAAAATGTTAAATCTCCAAACTTACATCATCATAGATATTTTAGTAGATGTGTGATAGGTAGTAGTGATAGTATCATATTACCATTCTTCCTTGAGGGAACCTACTTCATCCATTAAGATTGCTTTTCTAAAGAGTAACATTGTAGATAACCTTAAAAACATTTAGTTAACTATTTTTGTTTGACCATTTGATTGTGTTTGATATATGTAGAACTCATGGCGACTAGTGTTTCTCCACTCATATTAAAGATAATTATTTCCAAAAGTTTCTTGTTACTATTACTTTTAGGAAAACCATGAAGACTGATGTAATCCCTTTTCACTTTGACACTACGCCACTGGCTTGTTGTTTATGTACTTTGAGCTCATACAAAAAAAATCTACAAAATTTGTCTATATAAAATGACCACAAAAATGTAATACTTACCTTTATATTTCGAAGAACTACAGTAATAAAGTCTATTGATATATCTTCTAGTTCTTTGAATATGTATATGGAATGGTTGAAGTAACCCTAGAGATTTGTACTATCTCTCTTTTTTATTTATTATGCACAACCCCGACCTTCTCTTACAAAATTTTGAATATCTTTCTTCATTCCTTTCCAAAATATATATTTTTTGATCCTTTGAGATGTTTTAAGGAACCTCGCGTCCTACCACCGTGAGAGACATGGGACCCCTTAATATTTGCTTCTTATTCAAATATGCTTTGCGTGCATAAAAATATTCTACATTTGCACACCAAAGTATATCTCTCTTTCACTCCCAATGCTCCATAGAGTTCATCCCATCCTTTATAAATTTTAGTTTTTGTTTAGTACTATTGTCATTTTTCCATTATGTGCAAGCTTCTTCTAGCCACCTAGGAATAGAAAATGTAATTGGATATAAATTTGAGGCCTCTTCTATTTTAGAAAGAGCATCATGTACTAAATTTTCCTTACCCTTTTTGCAAATTTATCTCAAAAATTAAAACTTTTCATTTTTTCTCTCCTCATTTTTTGTTAATCTTCCAATGAAATCCATAGCTTCAAAAAATACTTTATGCTATCATGGTATATCTTGACTTTTAAAGTACCCTCCAGTATGATATACTATCCCCATTTTTTATTGCATGTAATATTGCTTCCATTTATTTTTCATACGTAGAGTTTCACCAAACTATTTTCTTTGACTCTCCTTGCTTTTAAAAGCCAATGATATCCCTTATTGTGTTAATGTTACGTAAATTTCCTTTGTCCTAGTGCTCTCACACTCTACTAGTGAATGTTTTACCAAAAGTAGGTGCAACCGATGTTGCGTAGAAGACATGCGCATCCATTAAGAGAGAGAATGCCATAAAGCAGCTCTCATCATTCCACATAAATGATATTTTCTTCAAGAGATTGGTGAGTGGATCATGCACATGCATGCATAATTCTTAACAAATGATCACATGAATATCATGTAAGTTCTAAAAAATCTTCTAAGAACCTTGATTTTCTTAGGAATAGGTCATTTTGTAATAGCTTGCATCTTTTCGAGGCTCCAACTTCACTCCTTCCTTTAAAACAATATAAACCAAATACTCAATTCTTATTTCCCAAAAAGCACATTTGGATATTTTCACATAAAAATGATTGTTCTCAATAATTTATATAACTTTTTCCACATGTTTACTGGTGTGGTATTCCCATGATTTATTATAAATATGTGTATTATCAAAGAAACGCCAACACAAATTTTATAAGATGGGACTCAAAGCGAAAATTGTTCTTACGTCGAGCTCACGCTGACTTCAAACGTCGATAAACCATGAATTCAAACTAAATTAGTGTTCCAAAATAGCATCAACGACGCTCGGCCAATTTTGTGACGCGAAAACCAAAATGAATTCTCGCCTAATCTTTTTTCGGGTCGCAGTTGGGTCTGGCGTACGGAGGGAGAGTTGTGACGTGAATTTCTTATCAAATTCGGCCTAATCTTTTTCGGGTCCAGGATTTCACACGTTTCGCGTAGCGGACCAAACAAATATCCCGGCTCCTATCCCTTTGTAGACAGAAACCATCAGTACATGCGCGACGCTCATCAATCAAAACTCCGCCACTCCTTTTCTGACTTTGTAAATAAAACAAATTGGCGCTTTTGGCGTCATTTTCATTAGTCCGCTAGCCAGCTACCTTCCATGCAACAAAATTCAAAACCAACTTTTAACACTTCGTCGACGAGTTACCTTCTGTCAAGAGAATTGAAGCTGTAGTATTTCAGGTTCTTCTGACATAACGAAAGGTCACTGTTTAAACACGTTTCATTTCTTGTAAGCATGTGTATTTATTCCAATTCCCAGCTAAACTCTGTAAAAAATCCTGGTTTTAGTTTTAATTCTCGCACTAAGGTCTCAAAAGAAGTTCGCGTTTGATCTTTCGCTTACCGAGCGCAATTATATTCCCTAAAAGTATCTGGTAATTGTGCCCTCTTTTCCACAAAAACTCGAAATTCCATTTCTCCGAATCCATAGAACCGTAAATGCAGGACTTCTTGTAGCTCCTCGAATGTACGTGCCCATCAATGCCCCCTCACAAGGACTTGGATTATTTGCCTTTGTACTAGATATGGATTTTCAAATTAAGGACTTTGCGTCTGCTGAGAATCCTCTCTTCAATATTTTGCCAGCTGCGAGAGACAATTATTTGAATGAGTCTACGACATCTTTGGACTTTGGGGAATAAAATCTCTCCTATGTACCTTCTCCCCTCACCCATATTTTTCCTAAGTTAATCCATTATTGCTACGCAAATTATGATCCCCAACCAAGGAGCAAGCTTTTATCCCCAAGTCAAAATGTCCTTTTCCCAATAATCGCTCGACCCATAAATGAAAATGCTACAATTCCAACCTCGGTCAAGCTCCCTACTCCCACGTCCATGGTTGAATTACTTGAGAAATATACTAAGTTGTATCCCATGAAGAGTTAAACCGCCTATGCTAAACCTTCATGTTACCGCGAGCATGTCGACTACAAAAACCCTCCCCCTTATGGTTATACTTTTTCTTTATTGATGAGGGTAGAATTATTTTAAACATGATATCTTCCATAATGGGCTTCAATACTAGTGAGTATCGGTCGATCGCTTAACCCTAGTATTGTTATCCATTTTTGCATCCCTCGGACAACCTCCGCCAGTTGTCAAGTACGATTTTGCATCTTATATGTCTTGACAAAATTCATGATCAGGGCCCATGAGATTTGAGAATGAGAGAGTATTTAAGTATTCTTTTGTCATATATCATCTCATGATTTACTTTCAGTCGTGAAAATTTTCCTTTTTATGTTAAGAAACTTGATGCCAAAGGGAATCTAGGTCAGCTCATCTTTTGGTCCGTCATTACTCACAATTCCTCACACGATTCTCCTTATTCCTATAATGAGTTTTCGACCTTTTTGTTCATCCACGCAACTACCTTTTTCGACAGGAGTCTCTCCTCCTAGAATTAACAATGAAATCAAGAAAATCCTTCAACTCTCAAAGAATTACAAGATAGGTGATTGGTACCTATATCAAACTACACGAGAGATCGTGATATATGGATGTGAATTATGCCCATTCAAATCGCCCAAGTATGTCCCCGAATGAGACTCTTTGCATTAGAATATTTCAGCGGATGAATAATTCATATATAATTCATTTTTTGCAATGCAAAAAGAAAAAGGCTCAACTCGGGATCAAGAGCCAATTAGGGTCCCTTCATTTGTAACTCTAGGGAAGCTGGAAAAGGAAGCTTTCGAAAGGATTTTAGAAGACTATCTCGGTACTACAAAAAGAGTTTCTCAACTGGGTGCCTTATGATCCAAACAACTTTATCTGACAGTGAGAAGAATGAAAAATAAATAGCCACCATACATCCATCAAAGAATCCCAGAAATAGAACTAATATGCTAATATGGATGAATGGAGCAGAAGGTACACATTGGTTGAAAATGATAGTGAGCGGAGTCAATGTTGAAAATGTAATGAAAGATCTTGAAAAGATACTTGACCTAGAATCTTTTGGACAGTGCAGATCTTCTTCACCCAGGGACTTTACAGTCAAAATTTACAGAGATTAGCACGATATGATAGAATCTAAAGGAAAAGAAAAGGGCCCTGATATACAAATAATTGAAAAATTCATAATGATAAAGCAAGCAACGCGTAGACTTCTCCCCAAAGAACAAGGTCAAGGACAAATTCCTCCACTTAGATCGGTGAGCCGGGAAATTTCTATTTTACAAACTCCTCACGAATAGTAGAAAAGGGCAAAAAGAGAGAGGGCTGAAACAACTACTCCTATTGGTGGCTCTTTCCGAATGATATATATGTTAAAAAGCTGTGAAATTAACTCCCCCTTCTAGAAGATGAATCATTTCGGGAAATCCCCGATAGCCGGGGAAGAGAAGACAATCAAATGAAACAGAGATACGAGGTAGTGGGACATCCACTAATTTTCAAAAACAGGTAGAATATAGAGAGGCAACAAAGTGCAGAAATATCTTCTTTCAAACCTCCGAGTACTCGCGCGGGACATCAAAAGAACATTCATCAATATAAAGACCGAGAACGATCCACTTAGACTTCAAGTGTACAACCAATTTTTGAAGATGGCCCTAAAAATCAAGAAAGATTGATGTCACCTTATGACATCCAACAAGGTAAGATGTTAATGAGCTATTTTAAGCCTGACAGCGTGCGACGCACTTCCTGAGCAAATTTCTGATTCGATTAGGACTAATTTTGAAGTCTTAGCAAAGTGATATCCATCCTTATAGATCAAATTGAGCTACACAAGAAAAGCAGTGCAGAGATGATTTATTCTACACGACTGGATAAATCAATGATGACCCATAAGTTGCGAGGATTCTTTGGATAATACTAATACACAGCTTACACTTGAAAAAGCCTCCTCCCGTGACTAAGGATAATAGAATCACCAAAACTTTAGAGGAAATAATGTTGGTTTGGGTCATAATCCTAAAGATGTGAAAGGTATTGAATCTTTGATCAAGAGAAAAGATGATGATATTGTAGCTCCGAGAAAACAATTAAAGTTACGGCCTCAAGACATCCACAGGATCGATAAAATCATCAAACAAAATTACGAGGAAGAACTAATGGATTTTCTCTTAAAATCAGAATGAGAAACTTATCGCAATCGAAAAAGAGCTTGAGAATGCATTAAAAGATAAGCAGGGAAAATATTCTAGTATCTACGTAGGAGTAGTGACATAGTACAACAACAACAGTCAGCCAGCAGACATTGTCCACGAGAGCAACACGCAAATTTGAACACTCGATGAATTAACAAAGTCAATGGAAGATATGAACATTCGAGCCATAGAGCTTCACAAAACAAAGGAACTAATTGGCCACTCTAGAACATAAATATGATCTTTCAAAAATGAGTGTTGTCGATAAAACAAGAGAAGTGAACAAATTAGAAAAAACAATCAAAGCATTGGAAAAGGATCTCACATTGGAGAAACCTTTAAAAGAAATAAATGAAATTCTTTGGGGATAATATCATTCAATCAATAAAGGATGTTTGGTCCTTAATTCAGGATAATGATGAGCATTGAATAACTTAGTTAAATTGGCTCTGGATGAGATTGAGAGATCGAAGAGACAAGAGTTGGGAAATATGCGCAAAGAGGCCAATAGACTTATACATTTTTTGAATACTTAGACTAAGAATCAACTTGCGTAAATTGGTATTCACGAAAGATGGTGGATCTGAACAATTACGGAAATAAAGAGAGTTTTTACTAAAATAACTACTGGTACTAATTTAGAACGAAAGTGCTCATGACATGCAAGAAGAAATCATTGCCTTTCAGAGAAAGATTGAATATTTTGTTAAATAGAGGATTGCCCAGCCCTATAGTTGCGAGAAGATAAGCTAATGGACCTTGATAGTTATGTTGAAAAATTGGACAACATATGTGATAATCTAAGCTAGTTCTTCAACCAGTTCATCAACGAAAAGATTGCCTCACAGGTGGAAAAAACCTTCATGATAGATTGGAGAATTTTATTTTGATATTTGCATGCAAGTAAATCATTTATTCCCAAAATCAGCCTAATTTATTCAGATATATATGAGGTGATGAAACACTAAGAAAGTTGCTGAAGCGACCGCAGTGCCAGAAGTTCAATGGTGGGAAGAAATGATGTGAACTTTTGTAAAAATTATCCTTACATAAATTTTTGCCTATTTACCACGGTATATCATGATAAAAAAGGATAAAAGGATGAACAAAGGTCAAAGAGTATCGAAAGCGATATAGAAGAGTATCTGCTTAAAGAGGTCAAAGAGTATACGAGTTAAAGAGTATCGTAGTTGTGCGATAATCTCCAAGTGTGGTGGACCGTTACTGGGTTTAATATCAAGTCCCTGTATGTGACATGGGGTATTTTTCTATCACTGTCTGGGGTGGGACTTCCACATTTCTGGATGGATATTTGGGTTCCAATCTTCAGATGTGAAAATGTAATGACTTCATGTACTGTTTTACTTCATATAATATATTCAAAACAGCGTTTTTTCTCTTGTGAAAAAAAAATGATTAATGTTTATCACTCTGCCTTCAAAACTAGCGATGCTGGTCTATGTTGCTCGTTTATTGATATGGTCTGATGGTCTTTTTATATTTTGGACATATCACACTCGTCACATGATTAGCGTTTTTCTCTGTTGCAGGGTTTTGGGTACTTTAATTTGTATTTGGAACAATGGACGTCGGTACTCTATCTGTTGCTTTACTATTCTACATACTGCTATTTCACTTTCTTATAGATGCCTCGGGCATATTTGGATGCTTTCTCAGATTTGTCGATAATCTCCATGTGGACTGTTATTGGGTTTTATATCATGTCCCTGTATGTGACATGGGGTATTTTTCTATCATTTTCTGGGGTGGGACTTCCACTTTTCTGGATGGATATTTGGGTTCCAATCTTCAGATGTGAAAATTTAATGACTTCATGGACTGTTTTACTTCATATAATATATTCAAAACAACGTTTTTTCTCTTGTGAAAAAAAAATGATTAATGTTTATCACTCTGCCTTCAAAACTAGCTATGCTGGTCTATGTGGCTGGTTTATTGATATGGTCTCATGGTATTTTTATATTTTGGACATATCACACTCCTCACATGATTAGCGTTTTTCTCTGTTCAAGAATTTTGGGTACTTTAATTTGTATTTGGAACAATGGACGTCGGTACTCTATCTGTTGCTTTACTATTCTACATATTGCTATTTCACTTTCTTATAGATGCCTCGGGCATATTTGGATGCTTTCTCGGATTGTCGATAATCTCCATGTGGACCGTTACTGGGTTTTATATCATGTCCCTGTATGTGACATGGGGTATTTTTCTATCATTGTCTGGGGTGGGACTTCCACTTTTCTGGATGGATATTTGGGTTCAAATCTTCAGATGTGAAAATGTAATGACTTCATGGATTGTTTTACTTCATATAATATATTCAAAGCAGCGTTTTTCCTCTTTTAAAGTTTCATTTTTTTTTTTTTAATTGAACGTGCCGTCGCAATTCCGACGTCTTGTAAGCGTCGGAATTACGACATATCAGAAACGTCGGAAGAGCGACGTTCAAAACGTCAGACCACATTTTGTCGTAATTGTGATAGTTCACAGACGTCGGAAGAGCGACGTTCAAAATGTCGGACCACATTTCGTCGTAATTGTCATAGTTTACAGACGTCGAAAGAGCGACGTTCTAAACGTCGGACCACATTTCGTCAGAAGTGTGAAAGTTTATAAAGGTCGGAAGTGCGACGGATTGGGAAACGTCGGAAGAGTGACGCTTGTTTGGAAGCGACGAAAAAAGTGTCGATAGTGCGACACTTTTTAGTTGTGTCGGAACTGTGACGGTATGGTAAACCACGTTGCACCGCCTCGAGCCCATCGCTCTTCGCAGCCGGTATGTCGAATAACGACGGTTTGGCCATCGGAGCTAGCCAAATGTAGTAGTGATCGAACAAGAGTGGAAGCTAGAACCAAGGTACACCGCCCTCTAGACCTATCTTCTGGAATGACTGAGTTGATTTCAACAGAAGGAGGTCCGCCATAGGTGAGGAATTAAGGGATCCTCAACTAAGGCACGAGAGATAATAGTAGATCAACTGATAGAATCACACCAGGGATGATAATGGAAAGGGGGGTACTGAGTAGCGGGCTGACGATTTCCCTTGTTAGAGAATGAAGGGCATGGATGACCTGACAACAACTGACATAATATCAAAGGGGACAGGGGACAGTAGGACTGAAGGCCATAATGTGCGACACGAGAGAGGAACCAAGCAATGAAGGATGGAGGACTATGGTGGGATACAAAGGGAATCGGGATAGACTCCATGGATGCAATGATGACTCAACTCAGATTCTCTAAACAAGAGTGAATCGATGATGTTGCCACACAAAAAAGGTTCGGTGGGGACCATAAAAACATGAGTACAAGATGGTTACTCATGACGAAATTCGACATGAGCATGGATAAGTATGGAGGAAAAGTGGTGCCCTAAGTATAAGTTTTGCAAGTGAATAAATTCGATTTTGAAGAATGGTGAAGTGACCCTTTGTGGGAAAAAATGTGTCTTAGTGAAGTATCAAATCACAAAAAACTAACAAACATCCATTTGAGAGCTCAGTGAGATCTTTCCAATGGTACGGACGGTTTATCAAACTTAGCTACGGTTTTGTCGCAGCAGGCGAAAGAAAAATCTAGGGTTTATCTTTTAATAAGGCATTTTCTCTTCAAATTCACTCGTTTTCAAGTGTAGCTATGGTGAATGTAGAGAGGAGAGAAGGCCCTAAATCTTGCGGTGATCGTAGCGAACAAACAGACTGTTGGAATCAAGATCCGTCAGTTGCAAGTAAGAGGCCTAACCCTACTCTTTCATTTCAAGGGATCAAAATTTCAGTTTAGGTACCCAGAGCTCATGAACAGGCCAGGTCGCACTTTTTGGGGTCCGTTCTGCAACCTGGGTAGTAGGTACTAGGCAGAAAACTGCGACTTGTCCTAGGAAATGACCTGAAAAGTGTGACCTATCAGAGAAAGGGGGTTTCAGTGCTGTTTTTGGCTGAGAGCTGAGATTTTAATGGTTGAGGGGAATAGGTGCCTCCAAGCGTGTTATGGTCATGCCAAAATGTATTTAGAAAAGGGGAATCTAAACACATTTTTATGATATGGTGCACCATTTTTTTTCGTTATGTTTATGCAGTTCGAGAAAGGGAATGAAGGATTACCAATATATTTTGGTACTGCATATATGAAGCAAATAGACTATGTTTCTGGGTTGGCATACATGATGTCGCTATCCCAAAGAGTGGATTTAGAGATAATGGACTGGTGCTCACCTAGAAAACACACAAGTTGGTCAACAACAATGTCTAGGGGACTGGGTTGTTGATGTAAGAAGAAGGAATGATGAGGGGGATCATCCCTAGAGTGATCTGAAGTGATATGGGACTCTAGAGATTCTTCTAAATGGGGAAGAATGATGGTACTAGAGTCGACATGATTAGATGCACTAGGAGAGTAGTGGCGAATTTCTTCTCTGGACTCTCAAATATGGGTGCCCCCTTACCCAAACATTGGGTGTTAATGTAATGGCCACAAGGTGTATGTGGTTCAAATTCATGGGTTCGATGTAAGGGGGAATAGATAAAGTTAGGGGTGGTGACTACTTCCATAATGTCGTCATCGTAATATAAGATGGGGTGATTGGTGGAAGAAAGACCACCTGATATAGCGAAGCTACCTGACTCATCATCATGAGAAGAGAGGTTCACATGCACATCGTCACAAGGGGTGACAGAAAAAAAAGTGGATGGAGGATCCACCAATGTTGAAACCAAGGTGATCGTTGAAGGGAGTGTTAGTGTCTGGCCTTTACATCCCTCCGCTTCGTAGATCATTTTATTTCATTTCATTGTTTAGGGTTCCATTCCGCTCATTCCATCTACATTCTCGTTAGGGGCACAAACATTGTCTAACCAAGGGTTTTGTTCTCTCATGTTCCCTCATGCTTGTAAATTTTACGGTTAGTCAAAAATTTTCAAAATCTGTCAAACTTCTTTTTCATATCGCTTATAAATATAGATGTTGTTTTGGTCAAAAAGAGTCATT
Source organism: Pinus albicaulis (assembly GCA_034641835.2). Classification (NCBI taxonomy): domain Eukaryota; kingdom Viridiplantae; phylum Streptophyta; class Pinopsida; order Pinales; family Pinaceae; genus Pinus; species Pinus albicaulis. The sequence continues at coordinate 1,857,586,899 of CM076575.1, read as the reverse complement.
TTAGTTTCTAGGTCTAGGGTTTGGTCTTTAGAAATGTTGAATAATGCCCGCAGGCCATGAGGATGTTTTCAACAAGTTTTCAGTTCAAAATTTTTATCATCGAATATGCTCGAGGACGTTTCTTCTTCAAAACTCTATTTTGAAGAAGAAATTGTCAAAATTTGTTTTTGTAATAAAATGTATCTTTCCACCATGTTGTACTTCACCATGCAAACTCTGGTTTTCCTTTGCCAAATTTCGATGCCACCATCCCTGTAAAATCAACCAATTTCATCATTCAAGCTCCAGAAAGTCAGTAAGGAAACAAAGGACAAAGTTGTATTAATGAAATAGTGCTAAAGTAAAAAACATTACAAAATGGGTTTTGAAGAAGCAAAAATTAAAACCATGTCTATATGAGATATTTCCCAAGATTATTAATTCATTTGCAACAAGAGTGATTGAGAAAATCTCCAAGAGAAAGTCAAGTTTGAAATTGAAGAGCGAAACTGCGTTTTAGAAGGGTCGACTATGTGTGTTGAAGGCGGCGCGGCGCATTGGGATAGGTCGCGGCGCACCCACATGACGCAGAGCATTGAGCCTAAAATTTGGGGCAATTTGAGACAAGATTGGGTTTGAGGCACGACATTTGTTTCAAAGGCCGAAACTCGTCATCGATCCATCAAAACTCAAATCAATTCAGTTCATTTGCCTCCAAGTAAGTTGTGTGTGCTTTCTATCTGAGTTTAATTCCTGTTGGGTGTCATTTGAAGGAGGTATTCAAAGAGTTTAATTGGTGCAAGAATAAACCCTATACCCATATTGAAATCTGCTCCCAAGGGTTTGCAAAGAGGTGTTTGGTGCTTAAATTCTCATTCCATTTTCATTTGTGCTCTTGTCATTTGTTATCATTGTTATCACTGCTAGTACTGTCACATTATTATAACACAGTCCCTCTTCTATTCCCACTTTCCCATATCCCTTATATCCTTTTATGCCCATGTGTTAACCCTCTACCCCTATCACTTACCATCACTTCCCTCCATTGACAAAATCCTAATTTCCACATTCAAGGACTGCCTCCATATCCTTGATTTCACTTATATGTTGCCATTTCATTGACTCTTGTTCCTAAAACTACCCCCATCAACTATCACTTTTTCCTATATCACTTGTAAATTGTCCAAATCCCTAAGTCCCTCAAATAGTGACTGTCCTCACACTTAAATTCACTTGACAGTCTATTGTATTCCTTGTGACATTTCTCCACAGCACCCTATTGTATATGTGACACTTTTGGCATTAAAGCATACACCAAACTATTGTTTTCACCATACATATATCAGCACATATTTTTCAAACACCTTGTTTTCAGTATCATGTCAGAGAAAAATTCATCATATGAGCAGGACAGTGATTCAACCGCAGAGCTAAATGTACCGAGGAGGTCTCATAAAAGTGGCAGGCACGTCAGGGAGGAGCCCACTTCTTTGGCTCAATTGCAGGCCTGCCCGCTTGCAATGACATGCTTTCAGCAACATTCATGTTTTCGGTATTGTGAGATGATATCTCAGATTCAACACCATCCAGAGTTGGTTCGCTTATTTGTCCTACATTTGCGTGATGGTCATGTAAATCTTGCTGGAGTGAATTTCACTTTGACACCAGAGACTATTTCTGAGGCGACCGGGATACCAAACATTGGTGAAGAGTGGAATAAGAGACAGTAGTTGGATAGAGCATATTATGAGCCTTACATCAGACCTGGATATTTGAGGCAGTTGAGCAGGGTATTTCCATTCCAATTTCTGAAGGAGCCTTATGCACCATTGATGAAACTCATCATCCGATATTTCAGCTGTGAGGGTCGTTTCTCATGTCTTTATGCATACCATATCAGAGTTTTGATGCATTTCACGAGAGTGCGACTGATGAATATTCCATAATTCATGTGCCGAAACATAGAGTGGATGACTACCCTTGTGCAGAGGAAGACTCCGGAGCAGTAGCAAAACAGCATCTATCATTATGTGCTCATCAAAATCATTGTGGTACATCAGCTTGGTTTGCAGGGCATCACATGGGATGAGTTCATTTCCCGTGACTTCTTTGCAGCCCCCCAGCCTCCTCCAGAGATTGTTCACGATGCAGGTGAGCCTTCACAACAGTTTGAGGTTCCTGAGACTGAGCCTATCAGTGCTCCAGTGTGTGTGACATATCAGAGAGGCCACAGAGCCTTATTCGCAACAGCACGACGAGTACTATCTCCACCAGGGGTGGTAGGGGTCTCGTTATCTTCATCAGCAGCGCGAGTACTATCTCCACATGGCGTGGAAGGGGTATCACCTTCGACATCAGCACAGGTACAGGACAGAGGCAAGAAGCCTATGCATGATGAGGGCCCTTCAGGAGGCCAAGACACTGAGTTTACACTCATCGATGTTGATTTGAGCTCTCCTAGCTCAAGGATGAGAGAGACCATCCAGGAAAAAAAAGCTGAGATTGACACCTTGACCGTGAAGTTGCAGAGAGCCCAGTGGGTTATATATTACTTGGAGCAGCGAAATAGACAATTAGAGGACCATCACACACTCATGGAGCTGCAGAGAATCCGTGAAGACCGTGAATTGGCCCGGAAGAGACTAGGTGACATGACACCATTTGAGCGAGAGACTTTCCTTACGAGAGTCAAAATTCATATGGAGAAGCTCTTGGAAAAGGCCAATAGGGAAAAAGACATGCTCAGACACATGAAGAATCAGTATTGGGCCTGCACACACGTTTGCAGAGCAAAAATGAAGATCCTGAAGGCGAGGTTGAGAAAAGCACTGAAACATCGGAAAAGGCCGGATCCGCTCAGAATCTTGGCCGAAGCTTCCTTGTCTGAGCATGAGACATGATGGGAGACCTTCACTCCAAATTTCAGCAAATTTGGAGAAGATTTTGTCATTTTTAAAATTTTGGTTGCAAAACAAGTTTTCCCGCCCGACGCGTCGCGCCACCCGATGCACGCTTATAATTGGGACATATTCTGGAGGAAAAATTTGCATTTTTTGGTTTTTCATGATATATTATGTATGTTCAAGAATGGCCAAAGCATTTCATCAAATTTTGAGCTGCCTAAAGGGCCGAAAAGACCTTGAAAATGGCCTTTCTGCCACTTTTTGCACCAGCAGGAAACAGTCTTGGGAGATTGCAGTTTTGGAGGGGCAAATGACATCCAAATTGAAAAATTCCACTTGGGTTGGATAGAAGACTTCTAGGGCTTTCCAACGAACTATCATGAGATAAATTTTTATTTCAGGAAGTGCCCCAAAAACAGGCTTAAAGTAGAGCGATGCATTGAGTTTTTGAGCGCGGCGCATAGAGAAATTTTGCCTCATTTTCACTCTTCAGCTCAAAAATTCGCCCAGTTTTGACTAGTTTTACTTTTTCATGTGATGATTGACCTACCATGATGTAATTTGATGACTATGATGTAAATTTGGCATTTTTTTACTTGTTCTAGAGGATTCATTCACTAAAAAGTGAAAATTAAGTGAATGGATCAGTTTCCTAGCATATAGAGGCAAGTTGTTTGGCTGCCTAGATTTTAGCTCCATGTTTAGAATTGGTTGAAAAAACTCCTAGAAGGATGAGCTCGACCCCTAGAGGCATGGGAAGGGGTTAGGATGGTCTATATATTGTATTTTCTGAGACATTTTCAGGGTTGGATACTTGGGAATAGTTTGGCACCTCATTTTACATTCATTTCAGATTTTTGGCAAAGGAAAGACCAAAGTTTTGCAGCACTTGTTGGGATCCTTGTGGCTTATGAGTTTTGATGATGTTTTTCTCCATGTTATTGTAAGTTTCATTAATGTTATATATATTCCATTTCCCTTCTCTTTGCTTCTGAATTAAACAAATGAGTAATTGAGGTAGAATTCATTAGTTTGCTGGTGCTCTGCCTTAAAATTTTGTTTAGTTTTACATGTTTTTCGTCAGTTTGAAGAGGATCCTTGCACTCTCTTTCCCTCTTCAGCTCCTCAGCAGTATTTTCAATCCATTCATTTGATCTAAGACATCAAGATCATTGCCTACCCTGCCCCAACTTGAACTCTGCAAGAATTTGGCCTCATCCCTAAGCCCAAATTGTTTTTCCCTTTTTCCAACAAAAAACCCCTAAAAAATCAAAATAAAACCCTCCTATTTGTTTATCTAGCCTAATATCAGTTGTTTTTTTAGTCATCTCAAGCCCCTTTGAATATTTTCATTGAGATTGACCCGGAGAGAGCCCTCTCCTGTCCTCGTAGGGCTAGCTACGAGGCTGAGCGTGGTTTGGTGTTGTCCTTTTTCTGCCTTATTTCAGCCTAAGGGATTTGGGAACTAATAAAGAGGTTGGGCTAGTCAGGTATGTAAGTCCTGTGTGGTCTTCTACCGTGGATCTCATAGATGATGACAGGTAGTGGATAGTGGCCGAAGACTCTGTCATTTCGACATCTAGAGCAGGAATTTCTATGGGAGTGGATGTGTCCTTTGGATTTGTTGAAGTAAATCGTGAAAATAAGGGAGCGGTGGACTCGTTGCACTTGGCCTCGAATTGGTGAAACACTTCCAAAGAGGAGAGGTACTCTTCGAGGCGGGGACAGAGGTAAGTATAGTGGCCATGGAAATCACACAAAGCACAGGGGTGATTTGTGCGCAAAGTCTTGAGTTTCTTGGCTAAATCAGGTAAAGTAACATGGTCTTCTAGGATATCAGACTCAAGAAACGCTTCGTTGACCATGGGCTTGAGACAAGGCAATTCATGACAATTATGGGCGGCATGACCGATAACATCACACAAAGCACACGAAGGTGTACACTTTGGAGGCCGAGGAGGAGCAGGTTTTGTCGGGGTGGCCTTGTCTTTAGGTTCCTTCTTGCGAGCTTTTCCCCCTTCACCCGAAGTTGTCGCAATAGGAGGAGGTTCTTGTTGAGGTGGTTGAGGCACGGTAGCAGAGGGTGGGGTCATGGGGACTGGTTGAACCAAGTTCAAAGCAAGATAATGTTTGGGTTTACTAGGTGGGGTAGTGGCTGGGGGATCAATGTACTAGGCTGGGATCCCCAGGGTCAAGTTAGGAAGGGATAAGGTAGCCATAACAGGTATCGAAAACACTCCAGGAGGGGGAGCTAGGAATGGTATCTAATCGGAGGGGTAATGGCCAGGAGGGACAACTCCGAGATGGTTAAGGCCACGAGGAACCATGCCAGGAGGGTAGAGAGGCTTTTGGATACCATCTGCAGATGAAGGGCATGGAGGAGGGGGTCCTAAAGGCTAAGTCGAAGTGCTAGGAGCAGTTTGCGAAAGGCAGGGTTGCTGAATAGTTGAAGCGGGCCGCTTGAGGGAAGCCTGAGACGATTGCATCATGAAAACATTCAACGAGCTGGGATCAGAGATAGGAGGAGGAAGACCAGGGAATGATCCAAGAAAAAAGGAGTCTTTGTAGACTCCGAGTGAGACACTGGTCAAAAGGTTAAAATATTTTATTATTAGCCACCGAAGAGATGATGGACTCAGGGGAAGTCTGAGACTTCGGTTCGTAATATGTCAACTGGTCAATGGTGACTATCTTTCAGTTATGAGGAAAGGACATCTTGCAGTGAACCATAGATGGGACAGAAGACATCGCATAGGTGTAGCTATGACCCAATAGAATGTTGTAATCTAAGGGGGCATTAATGACTTCTACGTCATTGCAAATAGTCTTGCCTGTAAGAGTAATAGGACAATTGCGGAACATGCCAATGGCCTGGGAAGAGTGGCCATCCCACGCTCGGAGAGTGATGGTGGAAGGGGCAAACTTAGGGGATTTGAGTGGCTTTCAAGCCGAAGCAGACATCACGCAGGTGGATGCCCCCTCATCAATGATATAACAGGAGACTAAAAACGACGACTGTTGATATTTTGAGTTTTACATCTGAACAACGAGAGACGTTGGCATTCCGGATCTTAACGGGGATTTGAAAGGTGACGGAAGTAGGAAGAGGAGGATGTTCTGACCAGTCAACATCGAAGACAATCAATTGATCATCTGAAGGATCTACAACTCCCATGGCAGTTAGTAGAGATTTTCATTGTCAAGGGCACGACTGGAGGAGTTTCAGCGTTGAGATGGCAGTAGGGGATTGCGCCAAATCATCTACTATACTATATGAATGGGAAAATTTTCTAGAAGTAGTGTTTCGGTGTAATGGTCCCTTGGGGATCTTGGTATGAACCTTTGCCTTAGGCTGAGGGATATGTAAAGGACCATTGGTTGTCAAAAGAGGCTTTGTAGAACCTGAAGAAGGGGGCTGGGGGACAGACGTAGCGGGAGGCTTGTTGTACTGACGGGACTGAGTCTAAAGGTTGAGGTCAATGATAATGGGTTGGTCAGAGTTCATAATGAGAATATGGTAATCGGAGGTACCAGATGGAGGAGGTTGAGAGGTCGCTTGACCTTTAGGTGGTTGGGTAGCCACAAATCCTTGCTGAGGGAAAGGATTGGTAAACACAATCAGCTGGATAGGCGCAAATTTGGGAGGAACCGAAGGGGAGGCTTGTTGTCCTCACGATGCTACTTGAGTCTCCCACATTTGACGCATCTGAGGTTAGAGAGGAAAATCGTGGGTGTAATGACCATAGACACCGCAATAAGAACAAGGCTTATTCGTGCAAACATGCCTTTCATGCTTGGGCTGAGTGCCCTATTTCTAGTTAGCAGTGTTAGGTGCATTCCCTTGGGCATTAAGTCCAGGATTACTGGGGGCAGATTGATTTTGGGAGCCTTTCCTCATCATTTTGGAAGTAGGAGGATTAGTCGCGCCCTGCTGTGCATACACCTGCCCCTGGGGGGTGGTGGCTGCTGTTGCGGGGGTTGAGAAGGCAAGGGAGGCGGGGGTGCTAATGATAGAGGAGCTGGAGCATCAGGTTGTGGATACAGATAATAAGGAGGTTGGGCAACATTGTGGTAAATCGGTTGGGAAAAAGGAGGAGGCATGCCGTATCCTGGATGCATGCTACTGGGAGGGGGAAAAGTACTGGAGGAGTTGGCCCCTGAGGGAAACCATAACCCATGGGAGGATGAGCGTATGGATGAGAAAGGGCTCCAACGATACCGTCGGTGGCATGGGATGCCCCGGGTGCGTTGGCACCACCGGGTCTAGGGAGATCAGGTAAGACGATATATACATAACCAGACTGTGCGTAGATCAGGTCATATTTTAACACAATATGGAGAGTAGCTTCTTCGGTTTTAGGGAAATGAGATGCGACATATTTGTCGATAGCAGGCAAAAGGGATCCAAGGAACCAGTCCATGTAGACATGGTCTTTGAAGGTAGGGGCTTAACATAGGCTCTTTCTTCTCCGCCATTCCTGGACATGATTGGATAGGCGGGTTGCAAACGATTGATGGAAAGAGCTCAAAAGTTCAGTACCAGTGTCATAACGAAAGGGAAGCTGGAAGTAAGACAAAAAATCCTGGGAAAGAGTCGCAAAAGTAGTATGAGAGGAGGAGACCTAGTCAACATACCACTTAGAAACTTCTCCGGTAAGCATATGTTGGAACAACCAAAGACAGATAGAATCATCGGTGATGGAGTTAGACGAACACCACACGTAGAAAGATCGAACATGGTTTGTAGGATCTTCTCCAGCAAGACCTTCAAACTTGGGGATGTCAGAAGGGAGTTTGGTTAGCATATTAGGCCAACTAGCGTCATGGCGTATGGGGTCATTGATTAACTGGTTAAAATCGAGAAGACTGAGCCCTGCCATATAGGGGAGCAAGAGAGCAGCCGGGATAGTTCCTGTTACGGTCCCACTAGTAGTATTCCCAGCATTAGGGTCGGGGCTACCACCGGCGTTAGGTCCTGAACCAGACATGGTGAAGGTGACAGGGGGAGAACTAGGGCTGGAACCAGAAGGGGAACCCAATGAACTAGAAGTGGAGTCGGAATGCAGACTTGGTGGAGGACTAACTCGAATCCTACGCGGGGGAGTAAGTCTTCCTAATGGAAAATGAGGATGAAGGCCAAGAAGTCTCCAAGAAAAATTCCTTGGGGGCGCAATGATGAAAGAACAAACACGAATCACAAAGGGAAGAGAGACCAACAAGGGCAAGGAGGTGCAGGATCAAATGATTACAATCTTGAAACAAGGGCAGAGAGGTGCAGGATCAATTGATTACAATGTTATAGTCTTTTCCTGCCAGTGTTAACCAGGCACTTCTTCACTTAGGGGTTGTGTGTTAAGTGTGTTAATTTTAATTTTTAAACCCAGACGTTTGTAGAGAAAAAAGAAAAAGTGTATTGTATAACTGTAAATAAATCTGCAGATAATAGTAAAGTAAACTGAATATAATAGAAAATAAACAGCTAAATATACATTAATCTAAACCCAAGGAGGCAAGCCTCTCAACAACTAGTCTATGGGTGGGAAAAAATCTAGTCAAAACACACCAAAATAGCCAATGGATCTAAAGACAGGAGGGACAATGATCTAAAGGTTAGATCTGCTGAAAATAGGTGTAGAAAAACAACAAAAAACTAGAGGGAAAAGTGTTGCAAATGAGGTGCCGAAAGGCTACAACCAGGATTGAAACTGAGGGGACCCTAGAGGAGGACCAAACAAAACTAAAAAGAGGTGCTTTGAATGGATGGATAACTAATATGAAATGGATCTGAAGGTAAGGGATCAGATCTGAAAAATGGCTGAACACACTGAAATTTCAGACAACCTGCTTCAACTAAACTCCTCCTAGAAAGGTGGAAGGGTACAGGTCCAAAAACGGGTAGATATGGAGGTTAGACAACCATGGACAAAGGCCTAGACAAACCCAGAAAAATATTAGAAAAATTCCCACAAAAATTTCAGGGCCCAATCTCTGACCTGATTTTTGCAGAGGTCGCAGGTTTGGGGCTATTTTTTGCGCCCTAAAGGTCCACGTCGGAGGTTTTGGCCCAAAAAGTGTGACCTGCACTTCCGGCACTCCCGGGAGCAGTTTTCAGAAAAATTTGTCATCTCAGCTATGGCTGATACCTGTCACATGCGCAATAGGTCCGGAAACACACGGAAGTTAGAATTTTTACTGTTTTAGGGTTTTATAGGTTAAAAACAACATCAAGAAAATAAAAACAAGAAGCTGAAGAAAAATCCTAGGGTTTGAAGTAGCTAGTGATGCAAGGACATGAAAAATGACAGAGGTCGTAATCGTAAACACTTGTAGAGTCGCCAGTTGTTAGGATGAATTCTAATCGCAAGTGTACGAAAAAAGCTCACTTTAGTTGTGCATAAAAAACAACCCTAACATCAAAGATGGTTGCAAATTTCTTTAGATCTGCAGTTTGTTGACCAAGATAAATGCTACAAAATCTATATCTATGCAGTAAAAGACATTAAGCAGTAAATAAAAGCAAGAGTTGCTCCATGCATCCAATAGACAAGACACGAATATTTTTAAAGAATTTTTGTATTTTTTGACACCTGGGAAGGGAACATAGAAAGATGTTACCAGTCCCCCTCAATGTGATGGGTTCTTGTAAGTCCTCAGCACTTCAAATCTAAGATCTCTCTTTCTCTCTCTTGATGGTGTAGAAAACCCAGACAAAAAATGAAACTCAAAGGGAGCTCACAAGAAAAATGGTAGCAAAATATGACAATGATGGAGGATCAAAGTGAGACCAAAAGTATAGATCTAGAGTGATCATTTAGGAAACAAAAGGTAGTAAGTGAATGGAAAAACCCTTCTATTTATAACTAAATATTGAGTTACTCTAGATATTGGTGCATAATTCAAATATTATTAACCAAATCTAGATCCAACTTTTACGGAATATTTTATTATATTTGTTGGAGGGAAAAAGAATTTGAATTTGTTCAAATCCCTTTATTTGTAAATAATAAATAAATAAATGATTTATTTATTATTTTAAGGATGTGGTTGAGTAATAATTAAATAAATAATGATTTATTCAATTATTTAAAAATGATTTAGTCAAATTTCACAAGGAATATTATTTAAATAAGGTTTAAATAATTATTTCTAGAAAATAATAAGATAAATAATGATTTATCTAATTAATTTTCCTGTTTTGGGTTAAATATGACCAGGAATATTAATTAAACTGTTGTTTAATTAATTATTCCTTGAGGAAAATCAAACAAATATGGATTTATTCAATATTTCCTCATGGGGTTTCCTGTTTAGACCATAAACAACTTAATAAATTAAGGATTACTAAGTTATTTTTCATAGTGAAAGCAATTTTACTTAGGGTAAAATTGGTCTTACATGGTGTACTTTCTTCCATCTAATAGTAACAAGTTAGATGACCAAAAATTGGTGTAACACATGGTATTGTGCACCCATGTTTTTTGGCCCATGGTATTGCATGTAATGGAGCCTATAAAAGGCTGGGAATACTTCATTGTAATGTAGGGCCTGGAGGTGAGCGGTGAAGGCTCACTTGGCCTGATTGGCAAGGGTTTTGGCCAATGCTCAATGAAATTTAATTGGTTGGGTTTTGCCCCGGATTTTGGGTTTTCCCGGATAAACATATGTATTAATGTTAATGTGTGTTTATGATAATGATTTTATGCTGGCTTTTTATGTTTATTCCTCTCGGTAAATTGTTTATTATTTGTGCCGTAAATTATAACAATGGTGGCATTGGGTTCTGCATCAATGATTTTATTCCATTTTTTATTCCCCTTATCTGGTTCTGACTCATAATTAGAACATGCATCTGATTCGAATGCCTTCAGCTAAGCCACCAACAATTGTTTGGCCTCACACTCACTTTTGTTGTGAATGGAGCTTTTATGGAATTCACACCACTTCCCCGTGTTGTTCTTTGGATTTGTAGTGTTGTTCTTCGCTTGCTACTTCGGCGGGTTGTCCTGAGTGGCCCCGCTTTGAGTTTTCCCCTTGTTCTACAGTTTTGGGGCGCCTTTCCTTGGCTTCATATTTGTGGATCCAAAGTCTCGCTTCTTCTGCTCGATCTTGGCGGCATATCGATATGTCGTGCCAAGCGAGATAATGTCAAGGAGATCCATTTCCTCCTGAATGTATATGTGCAAAAGAATGCAATGCTTAAGCACCAAGTGTTTCTATGAATATTTAATACACAACTTTGTTCACAGGGTATGGAACAAATTGATCCATTTCCTGCCGCATAGTGGTCCATTGGATGTATTTGTCCTCATAGCTCCCCAAGGGGTAATATTGTTCCTTGATTCCATCTTGAAATGAATTCCAAGTGGGTGCAGCTAAAAAGAGTGAGGGTTCTTCCTCATCCCTCTGTTCAGAGTAGGTTTCCCACCAATATTTAACATGGGGGACGATTTTGAGGAGTGCAAAGGTAATATTTAAACGATCAGATAAATCATGGACCGAAAAATACCCATTCGGTAAATTCAGCCATCTATCTACAACGTCTGCATCTATTTGGCCCTCAATGTAATATTCTCAATTAGCCATGAGCTAGTTGGAATATTAGATTTTGTTTTGTTGTCTTGTTTTATGAATAAAAGGACAATGGAGGTCCCTTAGTCTTTTTAATAATGAATAAAATCAATGCCAATGTGAAAAGGATATATCTTGGTAGCTTAATTGAGCACCTTTAGGTGTGAAAAGGGGCTAGAACACCTTGACTGGGTCAACTTTGACCAAATCAACAGCGTTGTCATGGAGCAGTGGCATTCAATGAAATACATCGTAGTTTTAGATGGAGATGCTTTGCATGGAAGTAGTGCCATTATTGGATGGGGCTTAGGGTTTGGAAGCTCACAAATTATATAAGGAAGAGGATGGAAACCATATTTCATTCATGTTTATGTATTTGATATTTCTGAATATATGGTCTGTTTAGACATATAGCTTTCTTTGGTTGTTTAGCTAAGATTACAAGTTTTGTTTAGCATTGGGTGTTCCTGATCGGGAATCCCACCTCTTTCATTGAGAAGCTCTTGAAAGAGTATTGTACTTCACTTCCACTTTCAGGCTTAAGGCCAAGCTTCATCTTACATCTACAATGCAAATCTTGTTGAGGGTTGAGTTGTGTTGCAGGTTGCAGTAGTGGAGAACATGTTTGGGTCACTTCAGTGCTTATTTTTAGTGGATAAGGGTTCCTTTCCATTGGGAGGACAGTAAGGAAGGCCCTTGAGAATATTTTCATCTCTTGGCATCATGCCATTGATTTATTTTCCCCTATAGTGTAGTTTCAGCCTTGGACTGCGTTATTTTGAGGGAGGAGTTGCAGGGTGGTTTCAATACACCATTTGGGAAGAAGGTTTTCCAGAGAAGGGATCAACCTTTCATCTAGAGGATATATTTGAGGAGGCTCCATTATTTATCATATTATATTAGCCACACTTTCCAGATCTATATTTTGCAGTGAATCTTCAGCCCTAGGGCTTTGATTCCCATCTTGTACATGATTTATTTCTGAAAACCCTTGTGGGGTTATTTTCTGAAGGTTTTATAGAGCCTAGATCTAAATTTTGTTGTATCTTTGAGGCCTATAACAACCATAGATATTTGTATGTTCATCTGCTGTAGGAGTGCACTTTATGATTGCACTGTAGCAGTCTTCCAACATTTTGATATATAGTAGCAACACCTCTTTTGAGGTTTTGTCCATTGGAGGCTTGTTATATCTTGTTGTACATCTTATGGCCCAATTCTTATGCATATTTTGTTGTTGTTATAATGATTATTAGGTCTCCATATTGGCCTCTTGATTTTATGTGATGTTTAACACTGTTATTCCAACATTTTGCACTATATTCCTACTTTTCCCATTTGGGAATATTACAGTGGTATCAGAGCATAATCTTGGCACAACCTGTGCATCTTTAAAAGCCAATATGTCATCTGAAGAAGGAGATCCTCTTATTGATATAGAGAAGAGGTATCAAAGAAGAAGACACCAGAAGTTTAATTATACAAATGATAAAGAATACAAGGGTAAAACCCCTTTATCAGGAGGAGAAGACGAAGAAAAGGAGTTTCCTAAGATTCTTCTCAAAGCTATGCAAAACATTGCTAGATAAATAAAGGAGATGAGGATGGATAGATACAAGGAATCCCCTAAAGGATTTCAACATGGTGAAGGCTCCAACATTTCTCATCACTGGAGTGATCAACCAGTGTAGCAACAACAAGTTTCCCACGCTCTACAATGCCTGCATTCTTAGCAGTGGAGAATGAAGGGTTTCAAGAACAAGAAAATCTTGAAGACTATTTCATGGAGTATGAGTCTCAATCTCAAAGATTCAAGGACCACTTGAGTTTTCAAGAATTTTGTCAAATAAAGGACAATAGGAGACCCAAGCATCATAATAGAGGTGGAGGATTCATTCAGAATCATGATCTACACCGCACTAGGGGCATATTTTTCTTACCCAACTTTGATGGGTCATCTAAATGCACTGCCAAATCATGGGTATAGAAGCTTGACATCTACTTCCAGTTGAACAAAGTATCAGAGATGGAGGCCATTAAGATAGCAACGCTGCACCTTGAGGGTGAAGCACGTGATTGCTGGTTCCATGGCTTGTATACATTGGGTCATGCCAATGTGACTGCATATTCAGAGTTCACAAGGAGGTTGGTGGAGAGGTTTGATAGAATAGATCCTGAGGCACCATTCATGGGGCTTGCAAATCTCAACAATTAGGTAATCCATAAACTTATATTTCTGAGTTTTTAAAACTTTTTGTTATGGTTCCTGATTTATCTGCAACAAGAAGGGTCTATATGTTCATTGATGGGTTAGAAAAACCTCTTCATGGGTTGGTTAAGTCTACCAAGCCCACTACCATTCAAGATTCCATTGAAAGGGCTAGAGATCTACAAGATGTTTTTCCAAAAGCAAAGGCAACATTTCAGCAAAATCCCTCTTTTCCATCAAAGGTAAAATATGAGAAGGCTCCTCTTTCAAAGGAGAGCCAAAGTAAAAAACCTCTTGATGATGATGTCCGAAAATATTTGAGGAGAAGGAAGCTTTGCTTCACATGCCAAGAATCATGGGCACCCGAACATAAAGGTGCAGCAGGAAAAGCACACTACATAGAGGTCTTCTCAGATGATGAGGAGGAAGAAGAAGAAGAAATAGAAAGGGATCATAGTGCTGGAGTAGCAGGAGATGATCCACCACCATTAGGAGGTAAGGATGGAGAAATTTATCCAGTTAAAGGGACTCTTGCATCATTAAGAGTGGTACCCAAATATCATGAAACTTCCACACAAGAAATGAAGCTAGATTTGCGTAGTGGAAGTAGGGACATGATATTCCCATCTATTATGCATAGGAAATTGGCCCATGAGACATCATTGTGTTGTGGAAAACCACCTGGGAGGCCACTTGATCCAAATTTGGTGAGACATGTCTCACACCATGATGCACCATTCATAGATCCAGGAGGAATGGGAGCATTAGGAGGCCATGATACAGCGCTGAGAGTCTTGGGTAGACTCAAGGAGGAGGGAGACATTCTCCCAACATCATGATTACCCACTCTCATTTCAGATTTTGCACTGTGGGAGGAGAAACATGGGAAGGATAACAGCCTTCTAACATGTACCTTTGGCATGGGAGATGTCAAGGAGAAGGAAATCCATATGACAGATGTTATTTTTGATAGATCATCAGTGTTGTCACTATGGATGATAGATCCATATTGGAAATCCCAACTGTTAGTGGATTATTCCAAGGATCTTTTTACTTGCATGATACTTGATGACCAACTTCAAGAGGAGGGGTATTCATTCCAAGATGAAGTCATCTATTATCATGGTAGGGTCTTCTTATCTAGAGATTCTAAGCTCAAAGAGAAGTTTCTATAAAGAGCACATGAATATTTTCTCTTCAGCCATAATTATTCTATGAGAGCATATCACTCCATCATGGAGGCGTACACTTGGGAAGGCTTTGAAGAGGAGATATATCATCATTTGAAAATATGCATGGACCATTTGGAGTTGGAAGAGATACATAACTCTATGGAGGAGTTATCATGGCCACCTCTTTTCTCTTTTGGAATGAGAGGAGATTTATCTATGAACCACTCCATTTGTATGAGCAAAAATTTTGGTAAGGAATATGTTTATATGCATGATGTTTCACTTGATGATTATTTGCTTTCCTTTACCATGTATATGAAGGCCATTGCTCCAAGGAGGAGCATTCTTCCATATAAAATTCATCGCCAACTTTGGGCCATAAACATTTCTGAACATGGCCACTCCCTTGGAGGATATAGGGAGACGTTGTATCACTGTGGGTGCACTCCAAAGGCACCAAACATTTCTCACCTTTTCAACCATTGTGAGAAGACTTGGGAAGAAATTAAGTGGTGGGGAAACCACTTACCATATTATTATGTGATGCAATCAGGAGATATACTGTGCTGGTTCCACATGTGGGACTATGACCCACCTCCATTTTTGCATATTTCTTTTTGCATGTACTTGGTTTTGATCCCATACATTGATGATGTACTTATTATTTTTATGGGAATGATTGGAGGAAGGATGGGAGGATTTTATGTGCCCTATGGGAGAGATATTATCCATGTTTACTATGCTACATGTTTCAAAAATGACCTTGGGAAAACCATGATTGTTTCATTAGATCTATGGCTTCCTTGTGGGATGGATCATTTGCATCTCATGAGAACTTTGGAGGAGAATTTCATGGAGGGATGGATTAGGAGACACTTAGCTTATGAGAAAATATTATCACATGATGGTGTCACCAATGCTGGACGAGAAGAGTTTCAACACTCACCTTGTCATTTTCTTAAGGACAAGCAACATTTGGGAAGGGAGGACTGTAATATTCCCAATTAGCCATGAGTTATCTGAAATATTAAATTTTGTTTTGTTGTCTTGTTTTATGAATAAAAGGAAAATGGAGGTCCATAAGTCTCCTTAATAATGAATAAAATCAATTCCAATGTGAAAATTATATATCTTGGCAGCTTAATTGAGCACCTTTAGCTGTGAAAAGGGGTTGGAACACCTTGACTGGGTCAACTTTGACCAAATCAACAACACTGTCATGGAGTAGTGGCATTCAATGAAAGATAACACAGTTTTATATGGAGATGCTTTGCATGGAAGTAGTGCCATTATTGGATGGGGCTTAGGGTTTGGAAGCTCACAAATTATATAAGGAAGAGGATGGTAGCCATATTTCATTGATGTTTATGTATTTGATATCTCTGAATATATGGTCTGTTTAGACATATATCTTTCTTTGGTTGTTTAGCTAAGATTGCAAGTGTTGTTTAGCACTGGGTGTTCCTGATCGGAAATCCCACCTCTTTCATTGAGAAGCTCTTGAAAGAGTATTGTAATTCACTTCCACTTTCAGGCTTAGGGCCCAGCTTCATCTTATGTCTACAACGCAGATCCTGTTGAGAGTTGAGTTGTGTTGCAGGTTGCAACAATGGATAACATGTTTGGGTCACTTTAGTGCTTATTTTCAGTGGAGAAGGATTCCTTTCCATTGGGAGGACAGTAAGGAAGGCCCTTGAGCATATTTTCATATCTTGGCATCAAGCCATTGATTTATTTTCCCCTACATCGTAGTTTCAGTCTTGGACTGCATTATTTTGAGGGAGGAATTGTAGGGTGGTTTCAATACACCATTTGGGAAGAAGGTTTTCTAGAGAAGGGATCAACCTTTCATCTAAAGGATCTATTGGAGGAGGCTCCATTTTTTATCATATCATATCAACCACACTTTCCAAATCTATATTTTGCAGTGAATCTTCAGCCCTAGGGCTTTGATTCCCATCTTGTGCATGATGTATTTCTGAAAACCCTTGTGGGATTATTTTCTGAAGGTTGTATAGAGCCTAGATCTACGTTTTTTTGTATCTTTGAGGCCTATAATAGAAATAGATATTTGTATGTTCATCTGTTGTAGCAGTGAAATTTATGACTGCGCTATAGCAGTCTTCCAGCATTTTGATATATAGTAGCAACACCTCTTTTGAGGGTTTGTCCATTGGAGGCATGTTATATCTTGTTGTACATATTATGGCCCATTTCTTATGCATATTTTGTTGATGTTATAATTATTAGTAGGTCTCCATATTGGCCTCTTGATTTTATATGATGTTTAACACTGCTATTCCAACATTTTGCACTATATTCCTGCTTTTCCTATTTGGGAATATTACACTCAAATATGGGAATGTCAAGGTTTACTTGTACCTTAAACTGATTGACGCCTCTAGAGTTCCTGTTGGATGAAGATGCGCCGTTGGTGGGTAGTCGTTGAAGGATCTGGGCAAAGTTATCCATCACCGTGTTCCTTTGTTTCTTGAGGGCCTCCTCAAGCAATATTTTGATAGGATCTCCTACTCCCTCGTCTTTCTTTTCTTCTGCCATGAGAGGTCGTCGGGCTTTGCGAGATTGATCTTGCAAAGGTTCAACTAGATCGAGCCCTAACTCCTTATACCCCGACCTTGTTGGGGAAATGCAAAGAAAGATCAAGAAAGAGCAGACCGCTTTGATACCACTAATCTAGACTTATACAGGAATGCAATAAAATAAAATAAAAAACATAAACCCAGAGATGTAGTAGGAATAACATTTCATTTCATTAACATCAAATACTGAAAAATGCTTACAGAGAGAATGGAAAAAAAACTATCTTGGGCGATGGAAGCTTACCTATGAGAAGAGATGTGGTGGCTAGATTCCTATGAACTGTGTTATAATGAGGCTCAAGGGCCTTTTTATTATTGAAAAATAAGAGAAAACCCTAAAAAATCAAAACCTTAACCTGAGGAAATGTAACACCAAGAGTTTATGGGCCTCGTTGGGGTTAGTTGGGCAACCAACTTCTCGGGGGTCGTAACTTGGTCATATTATCTCTGTTTGGCGCGTATGATGCCTTGTTGGAAAGATCTCTCTGAGGACTACAACTGTTGTCATGATTTGTTTCAAACATTTGGAGCAATAATGCCCAAAAACCATTGTTTAGGGCCTTAAAATGTCTCTGAAAGTTCAGGACCCGAAAAACTGCTAAAAATAGTAAATAAGAAAACTGATGAAACTGACTAGGTGGAATAGGTGGGTGGCCACCAATATCCACCTGGATCAAATAAGAAGGACAAATTTCAGGTTAGATTACAAGGATGAATTTCAGGAATAGTTTTAGGTTTACTATCATTGACCAGGGCCATATTGACCTCCTTTGATTGTATTTTTCATGACAAAATTTTGGTTTTGGATAGTTGCTTATGATGGAACAATAATCAATATATTTTGGGTACATTGACCAAGGTTGACCGCAGAGTTGACTACAAACTTCAAGTGCATAAATTGACCAAGTTTGACCATTGATTTAGTGATTGTTTTGGGCTGGCTTTGACCACTTCAGAAGGTTGAGTTTGAATACCTTTGATATAGCTCCAAATAGGATTGTTTGTTGTTGCGTTGACCATCGTTGACTTTTTGGTTAGGGAAGATTTTGACTGTTGTTGACTACAAATTTGACAGGATTTTTTTCACTCTAATTTGGTAAGTCAACTTGAATTGTGTACTCTCTCTCTCTCGTTGTTGAACATTTGATATAATAATAAGAAGAATTAATCAAAGGGTTTCCCCACCTTGGGGTTTTTCCCTGGCATCCACCAAATCTGGTTTCGTCTTGTATTGACTTGTCTTATTCATTTATGTTTGATTTTATTTCTTCACTTATTGTCATATGATAATGGTTAATGTAATTGATAATGGATTAATGAAATTATAATGGGCTATTGGATTAATGGCGTAACTGACCTGAACAATGAACATGTTAACTAAAATATTAACAAAATACTTAGACACTTAGGAGTCAATTAAGTTCAGCTTGGTCTAATGTGTATATTAGATACAAGTGTGTTTCTCTAGCATGCATTAAAATTTTAAAATCATGATATGTTCTAGACATTACACTGATTCAACTACTTGTATTCTCCTTGATGTTAACGACTATTGATCCATGGCTTAACACACGTTTGGTCCATGATATCTATTTAAAGATCATGGAGGATCATGGTTTATGACCGATTGTGAGAACTCTCTTATATAAAAAAACAATCTTTTGCATTAATAAATTTCCTCAAGTGGCCACATTAGCTGGGGCCATGGTCTACTTCCCTCTTATAGGGTTTTAACCACATAAAAATATTGGCATTATGATCTTTGGTTTGGTTGTGTGAGTGGTTACTAAAGGTGTTTGTATTGTATGTAAGGAATACCATGTTTTCCTAAACAGTATCAAGCAAATCAACTAGCCTATAGAAAAAAATTTTGAAGGAATTAACACATCTTGTCATCTTTTAAATTTATGTTCAATGAAAAATTAGGGTTGAGTGGTGGAATGAACCCATAAGACTCTCTAACCATAATTAGAAAACTATTTGACATGATGAATTTATGTAGTTACAAGATAATGATTACAAATACATGTGGTAAATTAGGATCAAATACTACACTATGCCATATCAAATTAATTCTATTGTATGTACTGAATGTTGTCATTATTATTAAAGGCTAGCACATATTGCTTGCACACTTTGGGAAGTTTATAATTAAGGTCTCCAAATTTGGAAATGGTTATGCCTATAATTAAATATTCACAACATGAATGGAAGGAACTTGTTTTGGTGGTGTTAGGGTCCTATAATTTATAGGATCACAAGGTGATTGACTATTTTCTCTCAGTTATATCAAAATGTAAATAATATTGCATGTTGCAAATGATTTCCAAAAGAAAAAAAAATGAAATAAAAATGAAAAGAGGGTATTTGAAAAGAAAACATAGAAGAAAGAAAAAGAAAAAACAGAGAAAGAATAAAAATAAAGATGAGAACCCCATGAAAAAATAAAAATATAACTGAAAGTGATGCAAATTTAAATGCCACTACTTGATAGATAGTTTGATTTTCTACAATAAATTGAATGTTGTGTGCAACTTGTTGAAAATTCCACAACCCTGGTTCATTGTTTAGATCATACAGTTTAATCATGATCAAACAAGTATTAATTTTTTTCAATTATATTAGAGAATAAAATTGGCCAAACTGTCTAATCTTCGCTAATGTCAATTAGGTAGATGAATAAGGTTGATTCAAATGTTTAAGTTGAATCAATGAAGCAATCAATAGATAGGATAGAGTAGGTGTGTTTCTCCTCAAATGAAATAAAATAAGGATCTTCTAGTCCAAATGCACCCTTTTGTTTGGTAAAAAAATAGTCTTAGATTCAAAAAAATTGAAGTCAAACAAATGGGTCAAAAGGATAAAATTGGTTAATTCTATATCAAAAGCTTTGATCTTAAGTAGTGTGCTTCATTCTAATTTTGAAAAATATTTTGAAATGTGCACTTATACCCTAATGTCAAGTTCATTATGTTTTTGTCCAAAGTTTGGAAGGCATGTGTATTATACCACATTTTTTCAACTCTTATATTAAGGTCACGAAATGACAAAAGGATTTGTTGCATGTGATTAACCCCCGTGCTTGAACTAGCTACTCGATCAACTTGTTGCAAGATCAATGGTTGACAGCCCTTTTCAGCCCCCCCTTGCCATACTCCCTTTAATCGCCCTCCTTTCCCACCATCTTTCTCGTGTGCATCCCTCCACTCACTTCCTAACTCATGGCTCAGACCATTACCCTATTGAATTCTTTCCCAGGATAACCGTTCGAATTGGAAACAGACCTGCACCTCCAACGGAAACCACGCCATAACCATAAAAACCCCTATCATCACCATTTTTATTCCTTTTTCTTGCATATTTCTCGCTCCACCATCACTTTTGAATTCCTATTGCCACAATGAACCTCCATAGCCAACAAAGGGACTGATTGAGCACAGGGAAAAGACACCATTGACACTGATATTCGACTCACACGAAAAAATTCTCGGCAATTCACCATTACCTTCATGTTACTGTAATTCTAATTGATAGGATGCCTCCTAAAAATAATAACAATGATGACCCAATCAACCTGATGCTTCCTCCCCCTATCAATCTCGATCACAACCCACTTGTAGATAGGGATTACAAAATTCAAGAGACTAAGTGTGAGTTGAAAATTTTCAAACTGTACTGCTGGCTCGAAGACAAATTCATAGACCAAACTGATGAAATTGAACTCCGGGAGTCCAATTTACCCCTCTATATCTTCCCTCAGACCCATCATTTCCCTGAATTCATTAGGAAATTTTAATCTTGTTATCTACCCAACCAGAAAGCCATTGTAGCCCCAAGTGGGGAAGTTTTATTCACCATTAATTCCAAAAAAATTGATCAGATGATGCAAGTCCCTACTATTGAAGCTAATACACCTTTTTTCTGTAGAAGCCTTAAAAGAATTGTATCAAAAGTTAGATTTCTCTAAAAGAACACATATTTTTTATATTTTTTGTCCTGAAAATGACGAATTACCCAAGAAGAATCCACCTTATTCTTCTTCCATGTTCCCTAATCAAGCCAAACATATCATTTATCTACTTTCATGCCTACTAGGTTATTATTCTGATGAGTGGATAGATGAACCCATCCTTGGTTTTTTGTCAATTTTGTCTACATATCAAAAACCCTCAATTGTTTTTAATTTTAGTCAATTTTCCATTGACAACATACATGAACAAATCCTAAAGTTAGAAATTGAAGGATTATTCAAGTATGCTTCCATTCTTGCATATATGTTCATTTACTACCAAGCATACAGGTTCCCATGTTCGCTGCAGAAATTAGATGAAGAGGGGAACCCATAGTTAGTGATTTTCTGGACCTCTTTGGTGAGAAAAGATTCAAATGAGTACACCTTCAAAGAATACATAGAAAAATTCATTCATCTAGTCATGAGCTTGCTGAATTGTAATGCAAAGCCAAGAATCAGTGAAGAAATTAAGAAGATCCTGCACCTAACAGAGCAAGCCAAAATAGGAGATTGGTACCTTTACCAAAACTACACATAGATAAGGGTGTATGGGTGTGATCTTCCACCATACAAGTTGTCCAAATACCTCCCATTGAGAGTATTTTCCCTGGAGTATATAAGACAAATGATAAATTTGGATGAAATTCATTTTGTCTCAGCAAATAATAAGTCTTAGTTCAGAATAAAGACATTGGTTGGTCCCTTTATTTGTAACAGAAGGGTAGTTTTTAAAGAAGCAGACAAGCTCCTCAAGTAAATGAATTTTAATCTTAGATTTACATGGTATTATGATCCTTTGGGCCTAATCTCCAAGATCAGGGTTGAACACAAAACCACTCCTTATGTGCATACACAGAGGCCAGTTATTGAAAGGTATATGAATCAATTTGACTGGATAGAGAACACCTTACAGGAAGCAGAGGAGAAACTCATGTCCACATATACTCCTTAGACTCCTACTCCTCAAGAGAAGACAAAGAAAAGACACAGAGATGAAGGATCTCCTTCAGTTGTAGAAAGTTCAGCAAAATAATTCAAGATAATATATAGAAATAAAACTAAAAGGAGTCCTAAGACATATTTAGGAGAAGAAGCAGAACAACAAGCTACCATATTCATTAAAAAGCCACTCTCTTTTGCACAATTGGGTAGCAAATTCACAGAGTCCCCAGCACCATCAATGTCAAAAGGTCATCAGGACCCAGCCCAAAAATATGTCTAATTAAAGGAGATAAAGAGAAGAGTATTTTTGAAAATAACAAAGAGATAAAGCTCAAGAATTAGATCCTTAAAGGAAACACTTACACTCAATTATGGAAACAAACTTCCAATGCTCAAAGCATGCTTCTATTAGCTTTTGATTCAGAGAAGGGGAGAATGCAAATGGAATTCTTATAAGCTCAAATTCCACATCCACAGAAAACTGCTAATTACAAGAAAACCTCTTTTCAATTTGACACAAAGGACATTCATCCCATCGATCAGATGGAGATGCATAAGCAGACATGAGAGATGATTTTCTCTAATTTGAGTAACACTTCTATGAATGCTTCAAAGTTGCAGGTGTCTCTCACAAATGGTCAATCTCATCTTAAAATTGAAAGGATTTCATCTCTGGCAAAGGGTACTAGAATCAAGTCATTAGAAGATCTGGTCCTAAGGATGGGGTATGATCTAGTGAATGTTAATTCAGCTGAAGAGTTAATCAAGAAGAAAAATGATGATATTGCAACACTTAGAAATCATCTAAAGATTCCAGCAACCGAAGACCCACAAGCAAAAGAAATAGGAGAATCAGAGAACCATAAGGAAGACATGATCAATTTGATCATGGAGAAAAATGCACAAATCAGAAATATGGAGACAAAGATGGATAAATTTCTCGTAGAGAAGAACACATAAATCAGAAATATGGAGACAAATATGGATTAATTGATCAAGGATAAGGAACAAAATACACAACCAGCCATTGTTCCTTTGGATTCAGTGCCCCTTACAGCAATACCAACTATAGGTACTTATACATCAACAACATCTCTAGCCCAGTCTACATATTCTGCAAGAAAACTCACCAAATCCATGGAATATATGTCGATACAAACTGAAGAAATCAAGAAGTTGCAAGGACAGTTAAAGGCTTCACATGAGAAGAAGAACATAAGTGAAGCTTCACTCATGGCTGAGGCACAAAGGTCCCAAAGATTGATGGAAAGGATACAACAACTAGGAAAAAAGATAGGCATGGGCCAGACCTTAGCCCAAGCAAAAGAGAACATATGGTCAAACATCCTTAAGTCAATGAATGAAATTTGGTGTTCAGTGCAAATAATTTTTGAACAAAATGAATTAATTCAGAAATCCAAAGAAGCAATTGTGCAGATCAAAGAAAAATTGGGTGATAAGCCCACTGATTCCATTGATATGATCAAATTTCTAAATTCTAAGAATAAATATGAGCTAGAGGAAATGGGATTTTAAGATAGAACAAAAACAATACTAGAAGTCAAGAAGTTTATGACTGAAAATAACCTTGTCCTTCAGCTGGAAGAAAAATGTCAAGGGCTGGAAATTGTTGTTAACAGGTTTTTCAACAGGATTGAAGTGTTGAACAACAAGAGCATGCCAAGTTTATTTGTGATAAATGACAAGTTGATCACCTTGGAGGACTACAACAATAACTTGAGAGATTTGGCTAAGGACAGCTCAAATTTTGCAGGTATAAAAGACAACATAACAGGGAAAGATTTTCTGGAGGCATTGGAGAAAGATTTAACTAGGTGGCATGAGATAAATCGCATATTTTTCATCAAGCATACTTTTTCCAAGTACACTGAATTATATGAGATCTACAGGAGGGTGACTAAATTTTCAATTATGAATGAAGAAATATGGGAGAAGTTGTGTGAGTTACTAGATTAAGTAATTAAATATATCTTTTATTCATAGAAATAACAACGCAGCAAGGACCAAAGTGACAACTCAGTAACAACTTCCTTCAAATCAGGGCCACCTTTCAAATAGTTCCAACTTGCCCTATTTTTTTGTAATAGAAGATATAAGTTGTTTTAGATTTACCTAGAATATATCCTGGTCAGTTATGACAGGATTTTTGTAAAAAATTGTATAAATAATTCAGTTTTCAAAGTATTGAGGGTTGAATTTTTCTTTCCATAAGCTATTGTACTTATTCATTTGAAGGGTTGATTAGTAATAAAAAGGAAATTCTTCACAACATTCATGTGTTGGACTATTATGTTATGTGTATCTCTCACTGTCTATGTGATTATTTCTTTGTTCCCATACTTATGTATTCTTAAATATGAATTACTTTACAGAAATTTGATGAACATAATTTGTTGAAACATACACTCTAATTTTGTTTGTGGGTAATTTAAATGTTTTCCTCTAATATCAAGTTAAATAATTCTTAACTGCTCTTTAGCTTCAATTGAATCTATTTATTTTCTTCTATTACATTTCATTTAAATCTAAAATATCCAATTAGTTCACCTACCTTGCCATGTGAAACTCCTTTGAAAATCTGAGACAGACCCATGTTATTTTGCATACTCCATAGCCCAATGGAAGTTTAGGCATTAAATCAACCAAACCAATTAAAACAAATCACAAACAATTGTGCATTAATAACTAGCCTGAAATCATCAATACATCAAAGCTAAATCTGATAGAGATATCCCTCTCTGAGTTTAGGAAGGCTAGATCCTAAACTCCCAAGTGATTTTGTGGTTACCTTTGTGTTTTCTTCCACAGCCTCAAAAATTACAAAGCAATAACAGGTGACTATAATGTTGGGTTCATCTCTTCACTTCCCCTCAATTTCTCACTGTGTTGTTAATTTCTATCATGACCTTCTCTTGTTTTATCCCTCTTAAATCTCTTGTAATTCCCCCACTCTCTTATTATTAGTGAGATGTAAATTATCAACACTCTTACTCCCATTTATCACATCGTGATAAAAGAGAGTGATGTTAGTTTTAACATTGAGACTGAACACATAGGGAAAGACATTTTACATGTGTAGAATGCAATCACGATGAACATTGTGGATCAACTAGCCACTCTCCCTTGGATTCTTGGAACACATTTTAAAGATGTCCTTTGATAATTGGAACTACATTTTTTTTGAACAGTTGTTATGGAATTTCAACATGACACATGGGATATCATGGATCATTGCATTATTCGTCAACCTTCTCAATGATAAACCCAATTTATCCTTAAAGATTCATAAATTTTGTTGATCATGAATACCTTTTAGAATAAGCACACAATACACTACACGAAACTCATGTGTTTAAGCATGATGATTTGGAGCCTAGGTGTTATTCTTGTATTTTCCACCATAGGCCTTCCAAAGATGTTGTTGGGTGTTATGAGGGTGAAATACATAATTGAGTCAAAATATCATAATTATTCCATAAGTAAATAATATTTTGTCACAATTATGAGATAATAATGATTTCATAATTGAGAAGAAAGTCCATATAAATGAGATGGAAAAAGCTCACAATTGAGCATGGAACTTAAGAAAAAATCTCATAATAGAGAAAAATATCATAACATACTTCGAAAATTTTCATATTTGAGCATGGACCTTTTGCATGTCTTGTAATTTCTTAGTTCACATGTTTTCAAGGCTATCGATGAGTTGTAATTTTTTATTTCACATACCATTAAACATATTTATTAGTTATAATTGCTCAGTTCGCATGTGATCAAACCTATCTATGATTTGTATTCACCTAATTCACATTCCATTAAGTCTATCTCGAAGCACTTCTAAATGCATATAAGAATATGCTAAATTAGGTATGGGGGTATCTAGAGCTTGAGATTCATCATGGTGGTGAAATAGAGAGGGTACATGAAGGAAATATAATGGCTTGGCACCATAAAGCATCTCATTGCCTTGAGGTAACACACACACACACACACACACACACACATACAGTGTTTTTACCATCCAATTATGATCTATGATATTTCACACTATATATTAAGAGATTTGATTTTATATTGAGATAATTATATTAGACATGGCCATAAAATGACTTTATTTCATGCTAAGAAAGGTTTAGAAGGCTGCATGTTGTTGTTTGTGTGTACAGTATCCAAGGTTGGGAGTTGCAACAACTTTAATCCATTGGGACAACTTCTGGTTAGAGATAATATTGATTTCCTCCCCTATAAGTATTTAGGGAACTTATGAACTAGGTCTAGCATGGGAAATCATAGTGATATATCACCTATATATCTTTGATATTCATTATATTGGTGAGAGGACTCTATTTTCCATAGGAGAAATTCTATGCAACAATAGGTGTTTCATATTTCTTCAAACAGTGTGATCACTCCACCAGATCTTCAAAGGTTGAGAAGGAGAGCAGCAAAGGTAACCACAGACCATTTTGGCCTAGTAGATATCCCTAGTAGGCAGGAGAGGGCTCTCTCCATGAGATCACAGCCAAATTTGACTGGATAATGAGGATTTTAGGCTAGGTATAGTAGGCTCAAGGGTTTGATTGATTGATTTTGGGTGTTGGATGGTGAAATAGGTCTAGGAAGAACTAGGTCAGGGCATTGAGGATCAGAATTGCAAATATCTGATGGGGTAACGTAGGCACACACTTTAGCACATTCAGGTATCTTAATGAGTGTGAGAGACTGCTAGGGTTTTCAAAAAGAGCATGGAAATCATGAATTCTTTTCAATCAGAATAAAGTGAAACACAACTATGATAATTCCTCCAAAACAGAACATCAAATAATGAATTTTTATTTTCTAACTTAGGAATCAATCACATTGAGAGATGGACATGAATATGGAAAGCATAATATATTCAAACATATGAAAACATAAGAGGAAACACTGTTAAAACAAATACCACAGGAATCCCACCAAAATAGATGAAACTATGTCTATTAGTTCCTGCCAAAAATGACTGATTACACTAGTGTTCAAAGATCAATTACACAACATCCAACCCTTGCAATGACAAAGGAAATGAAAGATATATATCGAAAAAACTTCTCCCCACTCTCAAGGGTCGAATCCATGACTTTTTGGAGCTGTTTTCCAAAGTCCTCAACTGGTATCCTAATGACTAGGGAGGTCAACAAACTCATCCCTATCTTTGATGAAATTAATTCACTTGACCCAAAATTACATTTTTACTTGATGTATCTACCTCTAGTAACTATAACAGACATAATTACATTTCATTTTTTACATTTAAATCAGCAAAAATCCTTGAAATTCATCAATCAACTCAGAAAAAATGAAATTTCTGAAGAAAACAACAAATTGGAAAAAGTGCAGCGTCCTTGCCAAAAGCGCAGCGTGCCCTGGGAAAAGTGCATCATGGGCTTTCAAATTGACTTTTGATTTCCTTCCTAAATTCCAAATTGATCCCAAGATATCTCATTGGAAATATATTCCTGTCTAGTTGTCAAAATTTTCCTCAAGAACTGAAAATGATGGAGTGAAGCTCCTCAAAAATGAAATCTCCCAATACTGGTAAAAAAGCGTAGCATGAGGCTGAAAAAGGTGGCAGAAAGGTGTTTTTTTGGAGGTTTTTGTGCTTTTCCACCTGTCAAAAGCTCAGATTTTGGAGTGCCAATAGTCAAAATTTGATGTAGAGACCATTATCTATCCAAACATGCAGGTTTTTCATCATTTAGAGGCCTCCAGAAAAAGTGCAGTGTGGCCCACACTGCGCTTTTTGCAGGCTAACTGTGCAAAAAGCTTGAAAATTTTGACCAAAATGCCCAAAAAACAAAAAAAATTGCCAAAAAACCTTCAAATTGCTAGTTGAAGTCATGATGAAGTATGTCAAGCTACCAAGGATGAATCATCAAGCAAGTCAAGTTTTCTCTTCTTCTTTTGGCTGATTAGGGTTTCCTTGAGCTTATCCCTCAATTACTTTACCTTGACATTGCAAATTTTGTTTCTGGTGTGATAGTGGTCAGCCATGTGCCTCAACATTTGTTTGTCCTTATTTTCCTTGTGAAGAAACTTCTATAGGTGCATGTTTACTCTGTCAAGCCAAAATTCTATATTCTCATCAATTTCCATGGAAATCCTCTCCTCAAAGGTGAGTTCTTACGCCTCATGTTGTTTTTCCTACTCCAATGCTTTTTTAAGGCCCCTTGTTTTTGGTATCTTCCTGGTGATCTAAGCCTCATCCTCATCAGACTCATAATTTCCCATCACTGCTTTGCCTTTAACATCTTGCCTCTTAGCCTTCAACAATTCCATTTCCAAGAGTACTTGTTTTTCACTCAACTATTTGTTTTCTTGCTCAAGGAGGGAGATGAAAAATTGTGCCCTTGCCAAATTATCTTGCAGCGCTCTGATTTTGGCATCTTTCTCTTTGATGACCAAGTTTAAGGTTTTATGTTCATCTTGGAAATCCAATTCCACTATTTCAAACTCCTTTTCTTCCTCGTGGTGAAGGGTTTCTTTCTCTTGGAAAAGCTCCTCTTGCTGCTTATGATATCCCTGTTTTTCTGATGTAGAAGGCAAGGCCCATTCCACAATTTGTGGAACAAACACTTGCCTATGTCCTCTCTGGTAGGTTTTGACCTCTTTTTTCTTTTTAGTCTTCACTTTAGCCCTGCTAGATAACCTAGTTTTCTTGTGAGAAACTGATGTTGGTGGTGGAATAGGTCTAGCAGGCTGATTTGGTGGTGTTTTGAAGGCCTCTGCCTCAATGAAAGTCTCCCATGCAACGTTAAATTGTTTGAGGTGATGAAGGGAAACGATTTTAATGAGTGAATGATGGAATATGTTGTTCATTTGAAGCTCATACTCTATTTTCTGCACTATGTAGGTCATCTTGTCAATGCTCCTATACAAATAATAGGGAAGATTGAGCAATTTCACCATAGTGAAATGTATGAGTAACCTGATGTGATAGTTGTACAACTTGGAGAATTTTCCCTCACAAGTGAAATATTTCATGATGATTTTCATCATGAGAGAAAACCTATTAAGCAACTGACCAAAAGGAAAGATTTTCTTGATGTTGTCTTTATAAGGTGTTTTGAGGTAAGGTTCATACAGCTGGGCATCCAAATCTTGGGTTTTGAACCACTTTTCACCTACATTAGGTATCCATGTTGTTGTTGCAATGATGTCTATAGAAATGGTGAATGTCACCCTTGAAATGGTCACTTGGTATTTTTGTAGGTTGGTGATGAATATCCTGGTCAAATTAGGACGGCTCTGCACTCTTTGGACCATCTCACAAAACTCAAAACATCCTACATGCTGGAAACATTTAACTGCTAAGTGTGATACATCAATTCCTTAGTGTATGATGGCTCTAGCCTCAAGATTGTAGCTCCCTTATTGTATGTCTTCTTCTCTTCTTCTGTGGTGTTTCTCTATTCCTCCATAATGTTTCTCTCTTCGTCCATGATGTTCAGTTTTGTTTAGAAACCCTAGGGAAGAAGGGGAAGGAAAAGGGAGTGGGATTATAGGTTTAGGGAGTTGGGATAAGTGAGGGAAAATTTGGGGAAGTGTGTAAGGGGGTTAGGAGGCTTAGGGAAGTGATGGGGAGTTGAAATGATAAGGGGGATGGGGTAGGGAATTCAATTACAAGGATGTAGTTTAGCTACCTAGAAAAGCACAACGTAGGGGTAGGGTTTTAGGAAATATGACTTAAGAATGGGCAATGAAGGGATGTAAGGGTAGTGGGGGATGAACTAGAGTGTGAGAGAGGTATATGGGTCTAGGGAAAAAAAATTAACCTTACAAATTTGAAAGATAGGGTTTAATTACTAGAACATGGCATGGATAACAATGAGGGTTTTCCACCATAAAATTATGACCCTTAGCTGAAAGAAGAGGCTGGAAGGATGAAAATTACTTGCAAATGAGTGAAGAAACCTTTGATTTTTGTTTAGAACTTTTGCAAATAATATTTGAGATCGTGGCTCCTTCACTGCAAAAAGTGCAATGATCTTGAGAAAGGCGCATCGAGCCCTGCAAAAAGCACATTGTGCTCACTGCAAAAAGTGTAACGCCTATGGAAAAAGCGCAGCGATGGACCCTAAAACTCAGTTTTTTGAAGAAAAATTTGGTTTTTGACTTGAAGAAGCTGAGAGCTCGATGCTTTAAAATTTGAACTTTATCTTTGAGCTTTATCTTTTGATGGCTTAGGAACACTGAATTTATTTTTGGAACCTTGATCATTTGCTGATGGAACCTTGAGTGTTTGCAGCTACTTGGAACTTTGAAGTAATTATTACAAATTAGGAACATAAAATTACATTTTTCTTTGAAATCAAATTTACTGATGAAATTTTTTTATCTTCACTCCTTCACTTGCTGGATTTTATGCATGAAATGATGATTTGATGACCTTGGAACCCTAAGACTTAATGAAGACTCTGGACTGAATGAAACCATGATGAAAATTAATGTAATGATGATGAAAATTCATGAATGATAGTACACTTATCCGAGAGGTGAAATGAGCCAGAAACTAGTAAAATTTGAGGAGTAAAATTAGACCTAGATCTGCATTCAGTGACCAAATTTTTGCATGATGACCTAATGGAATGACAAAAATTTGAAAATGAGACCCTAACAAGACATGATAAGAGTCTATTTGATCACTGGTGGCAGGATAAAAAAACTGACACTAACATAGGGTATCAGTCAAAATAGCATTAAATCCATATGAATCCAAGGCAACCAATATCCTAGTCCACTTGTTGACTAACCCATTGGGTGTACACAATGGGGGAGTCAATTTGTTGACTAGGATAGGAACCTACCTAAGAGGATATGTGTTGATCACTTAAAGGAGTGCACTTAGCCCTTGGATTTAGGGATTTTGTGATATATAAATTTGAGGTCGAACACTTGACTTGACACCATTTGGGTCGAGTAGCATATTCATGGATCTTGATGTTGGAACTATACACATATTTCAAGGAGGGGCATTAGATCTTAATGAATACATTGATATGCATGAGTATCATTGGGCACATGAGAAGACATGTGGTACACTATTAGAGGAGGAGCACATTGCATGAGACACTTGGATAGCATACCACCATGGAAGAGGAAGCGTTGGAATAACAAATTGTTGGAATGCGCACCATCTGGGAGGAGGGATCTTGAGCCCAAGATCATGAATTGTATGGTGTTTCTTTTGGGGGGTTATTAAAAATGATAGTTTGACACATGTGCATTCTTGTATTGTAGAGCATTTCATGTGAGGTTGGTTCCTTATATGGACACACGTCCTTGTGTTATGTTAGCCTCCCTTTCCTACTTTTATATATAAGGGAGAAGAACGCTCTTGTATTGATTCATAATTTTCATACTCTTCTTTATGCTTGTCTTGAACATTTTAAGCTTCATTAGGAAACCCTAAGAGCTAAACAACATGGTTTGTGAGGAAAATTTAGAATAAAGGGAGACGTCTTAGATTTTTGTGGAGATATTGTTATTGGCTAACACCAGGCTTTGGTCTTATGATGAATAGGGTTTGTGTTATACATGAAAACCCTAGAGAAGAACATGATGATGATGATGATGATGGTTCATATGGTTCTTTTTGTAGCACTAGGGTTTTTTTATAGTAAGACTAGGAAAAGGTCATGGATTCCTTGCTTTCTTTTTGGTCCATGGAAATATTTATGCTTTTGATGATGCAATGGTGGAAGACCTAGTGTTTGATGATTCATACTTCAGGATGGACATGTAAATTTGGAGGCTAGTACTAGAGTTGTCTTGCAACGTAGTTGGGTGATGCAACATGCTTAATGTTTGCAAACCATAAGGAATAAAATTGTGTTAGTATAGAGAACTTGAGTGGCATAAGCTTGTTGCTGAAGCCAAGGATGACTTCTTTGGTTGTGGATATGGTTTCATGATTTACTTAGCTAGAGTTTTAAGGAGCTTGAAATAGTGTACCAACTTTTTCATAAAGCTATGATATATATATATATATATATATATATATATATATTCAATTTGTTTCACAGACACTAGATGTTTGTGGCCGCTACATCCATGGAGTCTATCTAGGTAGATCTACCTGAAGGGACCACTTCCCGTCGGCTTATTAGTAGAGCCTAACCCCAAGAGTGTAAAGGAAAGTTAACCCTACTAACCTCCCATTAGAAAAATTATATAACAATATGAACTCAACCAATTGAGCTAACCCTTGGGGCTATATATATAAAGTGATTACATATTTGATTTTCAATTTTCATTGTTTTCTTATTAGGGTAATTTCAAACAGTTGTTGTTCATGTTGATTTGACATATTAAGGGTTGAAATTGTTCAATTCATTTGACAATAATCTTACAAATAATGGGGATAATTTAATTTTGTACATTTGTAGTAACTAAAGTGATTTTAGATCTATTTAGTGCTTGAAAAGTGTGCCTTGAGGGCTAATATTCATAGGGTTTTGATCTAGGAAACCTCTATTGTGAGGCAAAATTTCAAAATTGCATCAAGACCCAAAATTATGAAGTTTCTACAGGAAAGTTAGCGCGCATTAATAAATACACATGAAGTTTGCATTATAGTTAACCACATTGCAAGTAGATAGTGTAGGACCATAACATACTCACACCTATAGATTTTAGAGTACTAAAGCATTGATGTACAATTGTAGTACCTTTGAACCTACATTTCTACTTGACCAACAATTCCCTCTTTTTTGTTCATTGATAATGAGGTTCCTCCTCTTAGGTGACATTAGCGAAGATTGAGACCCTTCATAGTCCAACACTAATATTTAGACTTCTTAGCAAACAAGATTGTGAAAAATTGCTAAGATGTGTTTTTCGATGATTCTTTTGATGAATTAATTACCTTGGAGAATAAAATGGGATCTTTGTTATAAAAATGAAATAATTTGGAAGAGAAACCTGCATATTCGAGAAATAAGATTATAGAAAAGGATTTCCTCCTTTTAGAGACCACTTCCTTGCTAGGATAGAAGGCCAAGCTTCTAATAGTAGTTCGAGCATCCCAGATAGAATACCATTGATTTATAGATGAAGACAATCATTTTTAATAAATTACTGAGTTTTAGAGCATTATTTAGGAGTAAAGACAAATTATATTGTGAGTATTATAGAATACCATGTTGAAACACACACTTAGGCTAAGAATTTGATTGTGCATATTAAGGACATGGAAGTTCAAGTGGAATGCTTATATGTTTATAAACAAGTGTTATTAAATATATTTGAAGACGCTGAAACCACACATATTAATAAGGAGTTTGATAACTTCAATTTATTGATCAAACATGTTCTTGACACATACAAAAGAAGAATAAAATTAATATGGAAAAATATTGTAGTGGTAAAATCTAGCTTTTCCTCAATGGCTAACGTGGCTACTTCTTTATAGAAATAATGTAATTAGACATAAGCTCAAAAATATTATTTGGAATGTTAAATTCATGCATCATTAAACAATAAGCCCATCATGACATAGAACACACAACTAATAATTGCACATAGTGATTTAGATATTTGGCAATGACAATGAGATGAATGGATAATTTGAGTTGATATGATTGTAACAAACATTGAGATTACTAGGCAACAAATTCACTTGCCCGCCTTATCAATATCTAGTACAAAGATGATAGCTCACATCAGTTTATTATGTCTTAAATAAGTCATCAAACTTGATTATGTGTAGTAAGAAACTACTTAATCTAAAAAATTTCCCACTCGACTTTAGTCACATAAAAACTTTAATAATGAATGTGGGGCACCTAACCCTTTAAGAAAAATAAAGAGGGTTGGTGACCCATGCTTAACTTCTTGAACAATTACACAACCCACCTTAAACCTAGTGATTTGTAGTGGATAAAATGATCCATATTAGATAATTATATTATTCTTCATCCATCTTGATGCTTTCATAGTGGAAAAATAGGAGGAATATGCTCACGAGGCCATTTTTACTAGTGGGTCCCAATTTGGCGAATTGGGGTATAAAGCCTTCTAGAAGTAGTTTGAGGAATTAAACAAAAAAAATTGGGGTAAATCTTTTTCGCTTAAGTGTAACACACCCTAGTCTTATTCTACACTTAGTGATGCAGGGGCATTAGATTCAAAAAATACTTTGTATTTTATTAAACATAGGGGGTCTTATGTTTTTGAGAAAATATTGAATTTATGTAAATATTAATGGGATTTTTGAGTGATTTTAATTAATTATTGTGAGGATTTGTTAATGTTCCCAAATGATTTGGAGAACATGAGAGAAATTAGATTTGAGATATCTAAGAATTAATTATGAAGCCTAAGTTAGATTTGGTTGCAAGCTTTTAGGGATAAAATCTAGATTGTAGGGGTTTGAGATATTTGAGGACTTTGTTGAGTTATTGAAGGGATTTTAACCTAAATTGGTTCATCCAAATTTGTATAAATTAATAAGCCTTAAAGGAAAAATAGATCAGAATAGAGAGAGAGGTGAGGTTTGGACAACAGAGTTTGTAAGCCTACGAGCTTTTGTAAAAGGGCCATTGATTTGAAAATCTGGCCATGGACCAAGAGGGTTTTTTTTGTATTTGATTTCATGTTTATTTATGAAGGAATTTATTCTGAATTATGTGCATGGTGAATCTGTGTAAAATAAATGAGGCTCTACATGTGTAGGGAGAATTGATTTTAATGTCGAATTGTGTTTTGAATCGAATGAAATAAAGGTTTACATATGTTGAAAATCATACAATTCTGAATTGTGAATATTTACACAGATGAGTGGAGAATGGGTGCACTGTTTGAAAATATATAGCGCATTTAAGATCAAGACTTAGAATTCGTGTTTGGGTTTTATTGTGGATTTAACCACAGGTGTTAGATGTGCTTGACATGAATTAAAATTGTAGGATTGAAAGGGGCGTTAGAAAAATATTGTGCGTTAATCTCATTGATAAATCAAAGCATGCATAGTCCCTAATTAAAGAGGAATCGATCATCCTGGGGAAAATATTGAATTGAATTTTCAATTCATGCTTGAAATTTGACATATGTCTTTGGTTATGATGATGAAGATTTCTTCAATGAAATCGATGCCATCGAAGACTGAGTGAAGTCGCGAAAGCAAATGATGGGGACAAGTTTGCTGGTGCAATGAAATTGGAAGGCGCAGAGTTTTAAGACTCTATTTGTCTATTTTAAAATTGATGAGAACCGACCTGTTTTAAAATCCGAGTAAGCAGAAGCCGTAGCGTTGAAGCGTTGAATATTGGGACAAAATATGTAAGTACCTGGTTGCTTAAATCATATGATATATATATTATTGAACGTTGTTTGGTATGAATTGAAGGCGCAGAATATTAAGCAATCGTTTAGAGATTCGATTGTGATAATGAAGTACGGGTGGAGAGGGGTTCGTGAAAAGAGGAATAGCAGTGTAATAAACCACACTATACATAACCCTGAGTGATGTTGAAATCATATGGTAAGGGCAAATTGTTAGTGCATAAGAGTAAGACATGCGAATTAAAAATTCGTGGAAATAGGGAAGTCAAATCGTGAGTCGATTTGCATAAGTAAATTGCAGAAGCAGTTAACGCAGCTATGGAGGAGTAATTTCATTTGCTGAGGAAATACAAGAGAACGATGCAGAACAAGAAATTTAAATCTGCGATCGATCGATCCTTCAAGATGGAGAAGGACGGTTTTAAAAAGGGCAGAATCCTGAAGTGAACGAAGTCCAAATTCGATGAAACGTTGAGGTCCTGAGTTCATTCGTTTGGATGGAATTGAGCAAGAATGAAACTGTGATGCAAATGCCAAGTCCTTGCGTGGAGGCATTGGCATTAAGTCAACAAAGGTAAAGTCATGCTTTCAATTAAAGAGTATTTCCAATGATCATTGAAGAGAATGGTAAGTTAATGGGGCCAGATGCATTATTAATGTTGATGCATTGGTTGAAAGTTGAATATGCATTGGTAATAAGTTACCAAGTTGAATCATTACATTGAAATGTTTGCATGATTTTAAATTCTAAAGGTCGAACTTTGAAATTGAAATGTTCATACGAATCAAATGCTATGATAAGCATCGGTTTTGATAATAAGGTTTGAGTTTTAGAAACAAAACACTGGTTGTTAACCAAACTCTTTTATAAGGCTTTTGAAAAGTCTTACGTTTGTGAAACAAACCTTGGGAATGGTTGGGAATGGAAGTTGTTGGGTTTTAAATGTAAAGAGAACTTTGGGTTTAAATTATGAAGTTTGTCATATAACCACGTTCATGGTTTCATAACCATAAAGTGATAACTCAAAGAGAACTTCCACTTATGTAATGGTTGTTATAATCATCAGATGTGAGATTATTAGCTTTCGCATGTATATTTGTGAAATTGCCCAGACTTGGAGTCTTATTTGGGGCATAGCTTTGGGATGCATTTTTATATGCATTTTATTGGAGAGATTGTGGGTATGATCAGGGTGCCCTGCCATCACTTAGATACCATTCCAAGGGCAGAAAAAAGACCTCAAATGGAGTCCATATGTAAGATTTATGCCACTTGGAAGTTGACCTTCCTATTTTCATTGCCATGATTCAAGAAGATGCCACATCATCCCCGATTATTCATGGAAAATGGTCGAGCCACATGATCATGATGAATAAGACTCTAGAAGAGTCAATATTGTAACTCTATTGAAGAATTTAAAGAGTCAAACTTAACCAATAGTAGGTTATTATGTTATGTTATAACTAGGCCATTAGGAGGAAATGTGGTTCCATTCTATTCAAGTGAATTTTCTTCCATAGATGAATAGAGTAGTTGAAAATGTTGGAAATGTGTTGTAATTGATGTCAAAGGAAGTGTTGTGGAGGTCCTTGTTGGAAATGTGTTGACATTGACTATCAAAGGAAGTATTGCGTTACACTGAAATGTCATTAATGTCTAGGTAAGTGCGTATTTTGTCATAATGCACAAGGAAGCTCAGGTGGATGCATTCCTAAGATTGCACAATAAAGGACCAAGCTATAAACCAAGGTATGAACTCCACTTTCGAATTAAAAGGGGCAAACCCCAAATTTGTTAAGGCTTTCATAAGCTTGCAAGAACATCATCGACTAGTCAATATCAACAACCATGGATCACATCAGCACCCTCAATGTTCTTACGATTTAACGGGAAATATCGGTATTGGATACAATGATAATGAGTATTAGGTGAATGTTTACACGTTGAAAATAGTAGTGCGGTGTTTGTATATAAAAATATGGAAGAAACTTTAAAACTAAAACAAAACCATTTTTCCACAAAACTTGCTTTATTAATATTGTCCACTAATCTTTATTTTAAATCATTATTATATTAATTAAAGGGTATTTAGAAGATACTAGATAGGTTTAAGTATACCGGTACTAGATTGGATGATACCGAGGTATTGGGCACTCGATGTCATATTATATAAACGTTGAAAAGGATAGGCTATTATCCAATATGACGTGGCAGAAATATGACATGGAACTCCTACATGGAGGATAGGTTGGAGATTTGATGATGTGGCTGCAACAACAAGTGACATGTGGAAGCAAAAATGAAGTTTGTGACCAACCAACGGGGCTTTGGCAAGTGACATGAGGTAGGTAAAAATATTTTTTTTGGCTAGCCAATAGGGTCTTGGAAGGTGACATGTGGAAAATGACATGGTAGATGAAACATGTGGTAGATAGTGACTACTCCATGGTGGTTTGATGTGGTAGATCCATAATTCTTGGTACTCCTGCTAAGACCAAGCTTAGAAAGTTTTTTTATGTTTTATTGTTTTTGGCCGAAAGGTTGTGGTTGTGGGCCATGGTCACAAAGTGCCAATGGCTCAACCCTTGGGGCCCTATGCATATTAGGCTTATTGTACCAGGTTTTGTAATAGCAATCTCCTTAAAATATGGTGGAAAAACCTAGTATCTAGTATGGATGGTTCCAATTTTTCATGATTTTCTGCAACAGAAGTGTGTTGTAGTGGTTTGTTATACTTTAGTATCGGGGCACCAAGAATGGATGGCAATGCTTAAGAATTTAGTATGAAATGTCCCAGTGAGATGGGGGAAATGTTGTCAACGAAAGGTAATGGAAAATAGTTGGAAATTCATGTCGGTTGATAGGAAAAGGTACAAGGGCATCAAGATGATAGTTGTTCACATTATTAAGGTCATGGCACATGGTTGTGAGTTATCAATGGTTTAAAGCTTGGATCTAAAGGATATTTTGAAACAACTATTTGGATCATGGTCCTAAAACTTGGTCATAGCATGTGCTTGATGGTTTATCCCATGGGGCTAAGAAATTATGAAAATTTAGCATCTAATTCATCCACATATCCATTCCTCCCTTGGTATTTATGTATGGGGTGCAAAATTTATTAAGCCCATGGTTTTGGCCCATGGTTTTTGGGAATCCCATGGTATTAGCCTCAAAATAGGATTCAACGCACATCATTTTCTCAGATCATAATTTTTGAGGTATCAGCTCAAATCCATATACTTGAATATAAATAAATCGATCTGGAAACGTGTGACAGGGTATGAAGTGTATTGTGTATGGCATGGTGAGATAGTAAGAATATTGAACATAGAGAAGAAGAACCACACTTTTTGAAGTCTGTGGAGTCGATTATGAAGTCTGAAGAAGATGTGTAGCCTATTTTTATTCCCCATATGGACCCTGTTAAGGATCAATGCTGGCCCCTTGGATGAGAGGGGGTGACCCTTGACATATTACAATTTATAATAGCCCCAAATTATTTTGGAACGATCATTGAAATTTTTTTAAATTCCAGATTAATGATTGTCTATGGAGTTAATAAAAAATGGAGATAATAAACACTTGAAATTAAACATGTTGATCAAAATATATCCAATAGTCATCATTATTCCCATAACAAAAATTCCATAAAGTAAAAATGTGATATGCTAAGAAGAAGGATATTGCACAAGTGAATGTTGGAACCAAGATCACTAATGAGAGGGTAGTAAATTTATCAATTCATCATTTTACAAATAAGAATTAGAACTAAACATGAAACTTAAACTAGAATCAACACATGAGAGACATAACATATTAAATGAACGTGAATAATGAGGAAAAAATAATCACATCACATAGGAACACATGATATCTAGTGGGAAACCACCCTTTTTGCTGTTGCGCTGCTCAATACATTTTATTATATGTCAATAAAATCATTAAATAGAGAGTACAATATGGCAACTATCTAAAAGAAACTATTATCTCCATCTCACGACTCTACAGATACCCATATGATTAACAAGCCTTACCTAACACCCATTGTACTTATGAAGAAATTTGTTATCAATACTTTTTTTTTCAGAGCACCCACCCCACTTCTCTATGTGGTTCACCGTTCATGCATTTTTAAACTGGAAACCTAGAGCTGCTCAACATGAACATCACAACAATATTATCATCATAGCACATTATCAATACAAAACCTCAATCATTGAATCAGACTCAAATCATAGCCCTCTCTCACATTCATACATCATTCTCAACACACACAACCTCAATACATTTTTTGCAAATAAACTAGATGTAGAAACTCAATAATGAAATATATAATTGTCATATAAAAACATGAGACACTTGTAGAAAATATATCACAATCGTATCAATAACATGTATAAACTCAAATAAAAATTATGCCCCTGCAATCACAAATGCATTAGCAAACTCCTTTGTAGCTATGTCACTTTTCTTCTACATAAGAACAATCTTCAGACATGCATACTATTGTCTCTGCTACAACTATACCTCCATGCACACTCTGATTTAGAAAATTCACACTCCTCACCAATGTCTCTCTAAAACATTATGAAAATTTTTTCACACAAGAGAACCAACCCAATGAGCAACCTTTTTCCGCATATTTGTAATATTTGAAGATAATTAAATAAATTAATTCCAATTCTGTAGTGGAGCTCTTTTCATATGTTGGAAGTGGTTTGGTTCAATGCTTCTTGACTCAATAACATTTTTCTGAACTTTACATGATGAGTCTCGAACAAGATAAACGAAAAAAAAATAAACATATGATGAGCACGAGGAATGCAAAGGAATTTTATTGAAAAACCTTGGTCGCACCCACAACACAAGCTCTGTGTGACTGGAACTCCTTAGTCGCTCCCATATGCATTCCTACCAACAACTAGAGCTTTTCAATCACTCCCACAACACTATCATGCAAGAAAATGTGGCAGAGGATGCTCAAAATCATCTTTCCTCTACTTAGAACCTGCTCAAACTTGCTCCACTGGATGATCATCATCAGTAAGTCCTCAGGAATCAATTGTAGGCTCTACAACACTCTAAGAATCCACTGCAGCAACTCCATTATCATCACAAGTTAAACTAAGGTTACTTGAATGCCATCCAACAACTGCTCCAACACTCAAGCCACAAAAATTAACCATAGCTACTACAATATATAAAACCATCAATGATAGACCCTGAAACTGATCATACAAGCTAAAAAAAATCCACAAACACACACCTGGTACCGTAAAAATGACTTGACAATATCCAATATTTTCAACTATGTGTAGCAACCCCGCAACCTGCCCAGGCACCAACATATAGGAAAAATACCCACAACAAAATCTGCAACCACTGAACTAAGGTTTTCTACCCATATAGAAACCAATTACTTTTGCATCATATGATATCAATAACTCATGCCATCAATTTGACATCAATGCCAACCATTCACATTGCATTACAACATCAATGCCAACAATCTCCCCCTTTGGAATTGATTGCAACCTGAGTTGAACCATCCAAACAATATTTGAAAATTTGACCTCATCATATTCACCCCCCATCACATCAATGGAAAAGGGACAAACATCAAAACATCAACACTCTACTGGAAAACCAAGGGATACATAGAATATCAAGCAACAAAGACTCTCACTCCTTTAGGAGTGCAAGACAAAGGGAAAAAACAATAACTCGTTTTCTCTTG
This sequence comes from Pinus albicaulis, assembly GCA_034641835.2. Lineage (NCBI taxonomy): Eukaryota > Viridiplantae > Streptophyta > Pinopsida > Pinales > Pinaceae > Pinus > Pinus albicaulis. Next base: position 1,857,545,432 of record CM076575.1, on the reverse strand, counting down.
AAGTAGCAACAACAATCTCAAGGAATAACACCATATAGATCAATAAAAATGTCAAGGCCCAAATAGCAGCAATATATTATGGCTCTCAGTAGAAGCAACATATAGTAAACAACAATATAACCATCAGCATGAACACATCATAAGCAGCAGAAACAAAAAAATAACCAACAACTCCATGATCACCACTCTCAACCAGAGAAGCAACACTCTCTCCATCAACATCACCAGCAACAACTACAAAACAATTGATCAGCATCATAAATCAAGACTACACTACATCCATAAATACTAACATAGTGTAGATAAAAACAACAACATCCTCCCATGCAGCAACATATCATAACCGAAAACAATAGAAACAAGGCATATGATGACCATCATCCAATATGGTGTGAGAAGAAACACATAATTTCCTCTCTGTGACAAGCAAGAAGCTACTCCAAAAGAACCAAGGACTATGACTAAGAAATATTGCAATGAAAGTACAAAGCTTTATAATCCTATTACATGGCTACAAGAACGATGGACTGTGATTGTACAATGTTTTCTTAGGGTTGAAATATGACTCCTTGTTGAGTCTCAAAATTGTCTTCCATATTCATACATATTTCCATTATGTCATAACCATTCAGCTCTCATTTCATAACTATCTGGCCTAAAACCCTACATCAAGTAACCATTTTCATAAATATATGGGTTAGGATCCTTGTTTTCCAAAGTTATTTATTTTATGTATTTAAAGTGAATTTATGATTAAAAACTAGAAAATTAACATGGTTTCATATATCTATATATGTGTTATGAGCTTTGTGACATGTGTAGGCCTATTTTGGAGATTCTAGAAGGGTCTTACTTGGCCTCCCAAGATCAAATTCGAATTTCAACTCAAGAGGTGGACCATATTCCAAGGAGAAAGATCATGGATATCTTGATGTGTCATAGGATTTGTATCTATAATTTAGGGATAAGTTGAGACAAGTATGGATCTAGTAGATATTTAAGGGATCTACATTTATTGAGTAGATATCCCTAATTTTTGTATAAATAGGGGAAGCTTTCTTCTATCATGTCATGTTTAAAGTTGGAGTTATGCTCAAGCTTTGAATAAAGACTTAGATAGTGGCACCTTACTCATGAGTGTTCCTTCACTTTGACTTGGTTTTGCTTACATATGGAGCATCTCGATTTACCATCTCTCATACTTTTGGATCGGCCATCTGCAATGTGTGAGATTTATTTGCTTTCATAGATTAAGATTTATTTTCTTTCTTAGTATTAGTTTTAGAATGACTGTGTAATCTTTGCTTTCCTAGAACATCTCAAGAAAGTAGATTCTTCTATTGTCCAATTGGATTATGTTTGAGGCATTAGAGCTCACAGTTTTTTAGTTTCATTACATGTTTTTACACTATTTTCTTAGATTAGATCTTCAATTATGTGTATAATTGAATGCTCCTAAAGATCAGGTCAAGAGGGTGACTCTGTCATACTTCCAAATTGCATGCTCGGGTATTTAACCTATGCAATAATTGAGTTTTCCTTTACATGCCTTTATACTACTTTCCTAGATTGGATCCTTAGTTATTTTTATAATTTAATGCTCCTAAATATCAGGCCAAGAAGGTGGCTTGTCATACTTCCAAATTGGATGCTTGTGTGTTTAACCTATGCAATAATTGAGTTTTCCTTTACATGAGTTTAAACTGCTTTTCTAGATTAAGATCCTTAGTTAAATGTATAATTGGATGCTTTTAAATCATACCAAAAAGGTGACTCTGTCATACTTCCAAATTGGATGCTTGATTGTTTAACCTATACAGTAATTGAATTTTTCTTTACATGCTTTGAAATGCTTTCTTAGAATAAAATTTCAATTCCTGCAAGTGTGATTGTGCGCATTATATTTTCTTTTGAATTTGTTTTCTTTCTTTTATTACTTGATTTCATAGGTTAGTTGAATTTCATTTTCATTATTTTATTTCATATATTAGATGAATTGGTTTTCGTTATTTTGTAGTTAGATTGATCTAAACTGAAAGACAATTTCTAGCACATACATTGCATGCATGCTTCACAAGTTTACGAAACCCCCGGTTTGAAAAATTAGATGATAGGAAATTATTTTTCCCCAACACTCATCACTTATGCATAAACATCACTCATATGACTCCACCAGTGACCCAAAAATTTACATGATATTACATGGCTACATATTGATTTTGAAATCCCACACATGGTTGCAAGACATAGGATATCCTAGTTGAATACAATCTCTCTCTCAGAATAATTTTGACTCATGACTCACAATATGAGAGTAAAAAATTACAACTCAGAAATATAATGGCATGAAAATGTAAACAAAATCCCATGATCATTATTTAGAAATGAATAACTGCATGCCAAAAAGAGTGTGAAAAACTCTCTCCAAAAAATTTCCAGTACAGGTCCTGAACTAGCAATATGCAACATCAATAGTTAGCAACCCCAATAACACAAGCCTCCGTAAATGAACTATAACAACAATGATCCATCAACATGTAGCAATAATTAATAAAACACTATAACCTCCAGCTAAATATCAAGCAACAATATGCCTCTAATCATCAGGAAACTATCATATGACACAACTTATATATATGCCATCAACATCACCTTGGTTTATCCGGCACCAACAACACACATACATCATGAGAAAAAACATAATCTAAAAACAATAATGCAGCAACAACATATGCGAGTGATTCTCAAATACAATCAACAACAGTAATCATGCAACCAATTTTCTCTAGCACAACCTCTTAGGCATAAGATGTCCATTAACAAATTAAGGAATCTACAATAGAAACTTCATTCACGTTCACTTGATATCATATGTGAACCAGGAAGAATAATCCTCATCATCATCAATAATTACATGTGACAGTATTCAAGGTGATATCCTCAAGATAAATGTTTAACACTAGACATTTGAGTTCATGGATATTGACTCAGAGTTTCATGACATAGAAGAAGTAAAATTTCTCTACCTCCTGACAATATGATATGAAAATAGGATACATGGCTTCATAAAAATGCAATGTAAGATACATGATTCGTGTGGATACACAAGCAATGGAATCTTAACCATACTACAACTAGTAATGTACTGAATGATGTAGCAATTTGCTTCAAACAACTCACTAAAATTACCAGCAACTTCGAAAGTCATGTGCAAGTATCAATGACCATTTCTCATGTGAGAAATGGCTATCTAATGAAGTACAAGTGGAGGGTTTCAATGAGAGTAACATCACTCCCTAAAACTATAATCAAAACTTCCCATGGAAGACATATAATCTTGCATGACATAAGGGTTATACATGCAAAAACATAAAACCACATCAAACTCCCCCTAAGCGTATGTCATATTTCCATCTCTAATTGTTGTCTACTACAATTTTGTTAGTGTGCATAAAAAATGATCTTCACACAACATTGCTAGAACTATCAAAAAAAATAAAAAAATAAATGTAATACATCAACCTTGTAGAACTCCCCCTCAACTCATGTTCTCTCCTTCTATGTCTCAAACTGATCTTGTGGGCCTAAAATGAATAGATGCATGAAGCTGAAAACTTCCTCTTTTTAATCACATGCATCTTGTTACACAGTATTTTTTCATTGTCCCTGCAATCCCCATCCCGAACATTGGAGGACCATTTCAGTGCCTTTTGTGTATTTTCATACCTTGCTATAAGTGTCATTGCATCCCTTGGCATGTCAAGAACATTTCCTCTATTGATCATTCCTCAAACAGACCATAAAAAGCATGTGATTTTGGGTCAATGCTTGTAAGAAGTTATGACCTCACGCCCATGGAGAAATTAACACTAGGCCATGCGCCCTTTGGCACTCTGTCTCAGAAGGTCACCTGCGCCGAGCTGTTTTTGGATTTTTTTTTAAAATAGAAATGAAGTTTCCATACTTAACAACTTCGTGAGCGGAGTCATCATGGTTTTTTCGACTGAATAACATCAAGTTCCTCCCTTTGTCTTGTTGTTTCGTACAATTTTGCAACCCCCCAAAAGGATTAGGCCTCTCTTCCACCTTATGAGGGATCCCAAACCACCTCCTCATCTCCTATAAAAAAAATTTCTCACATTGATTCAACTAGCTGAAACAGTCATTACTATAGTTGGTGTGTACAATAAGGTAGAGAGGAATCCATTATTGAGAGAGATTTTATGCCTGTTGCCTCATCGAATCCAATCCTGAATGAATGCTTGAGATGCGCCGACTGAACTTGTCAAAGGAGGCTTGCAACATCAAGTCATTAAGGTTGTAAACTTATTTTCTCTATCAATAATACATGACTGGTTTTCTGGTTCCAATTTTTTGTTTAATTATATGCAAAATGTTCGATTCTCCTTGACCAATTGAATAATTGTAAGTGAAACTATATTCTCATATGCTGTCATTGTTCACTTGATATTTGTGCAGGTACATAGGCATCATCATTGACATATTGTGATGTGTGAAGACAAAGATCGTAGGATCGTTGCTGCAAGTCACGACAAAAGCATTGGACTGAGGTAGGGTATCTATCTCAGTTCTTCTTTCATTTATAAGCTAGGAATTCAAAAGTCTAGCATGTTCCCTTGTTGCTAGACCCCCCCTAGGGCTAGAGGGATCGCTTCTATCCACAAAGGGGATTTCCCTGCTCAACAAGTTGGCGACCATACTGGGGAGTCAATGTGTCTGTCGTCTCTTGTTGATTCGTTTAGAGTTTTGCTTGTTTGTCTGAATTTCATCGTATTGTCACTTTTCTGCTTTGTTTTTCTTGTCCGACTGTTTCAAGCCATCCTACGTAGTCTCAGAGTGCCAAGCCTAGCTTTTCCTCAGTTGTTTTTTCTCCTTTCCTTGGTTTTTTATCTCGGTGCTTCTTTTTTGATAACGGTCATGCTGATTGGCGTGGGCTGCCTGTTTTATAGGTGAAATTTCCCTTATTCATTGCAGATTACAACTGAATAGTCGCACCGAATCTTATAGGTTTGGATTTGGGCCTTCTCCTTGAGTTTTTCCAGTGCATTTTGCCTCTAGATTGGTTTTTCCCTCTTAGAATTCCATTTGGATTGTTGTGACTTCCCTGTCTCATTCTCTTCAGTTTATTGTATCTCATTTGATTAGTGAGGCTTGTCATCCTAGGGTTTCTAGGTGTCTTCGATTGCTTGTTCGGCCACATGTTCACTGAGCTTCTGAGTTGTGTATGAGTGAATCTAGTCTTTTGTTTTTTCAGCCTGTGGACTGATTTTTTGGTCTCTTCTTTCGATTCCATGTGTGGTTGGGTCTTTGAACTATCATCTTGGTGAACGTTTGACCTTCCATCTGTCACCTTGAGCATGGATCACATTGCTCAGTGATTCAATTGGAAAGTCCTCTATTTTCGTGAAAGAATGCATGTTTGTTTTGAGTCTGTTATACATTCGCATTGGATTAGTCTCTTTGTCTTTGATCATTTCATTTGATTTTCTCAAAACTAGTATTCTTTTTGTCCTTTTTGTGTAATAGTGCATCATTGCTTCTCATTCATCTAAAACAACAAAATTTGCATTATTTTTCTTGGTTTGAAAGTGAAAAGTAGTCTTTTGCAATAGTATATTTCTCATTAAAATTGAACAACAAGAGAAAATACTTTCATTTTCTGCTTTGGTTGTGTTAGGATCATTAAGAAAAGTTCTTATTGCATTCGATTGATTGTTTCTTCGTTGTGAACTTCTATCCCTCTTTTAGCTAGATATTCATCGAATTGGAATGATTTTCTTTCGCATGTAGTTGTGCATTAGGGATTCGAGATTACATTCGGTAAGGCCTTGACATTGCAACATAATTTCAAGACAAAATTTAAAATGAACTCAATCAACCTAAGGAAGCATTGAAAATTACACTCATATTTAGAGGTCTAGGCTAGTGACGTCTTCCGACGTCGTTAAGCCTAGAAGTTGTCTTTCGCCATCTGGCATTAGACAGCACTAGCACGGACTTGTGCTCAACATACCGTCGATTATATAAAGGGAGACCCTCATAGGTTGCAATTATTTATCCACAGGAAGCTAAGTTTGTCGCCTTGTAACCGTGATACACCGAACACAGCATTCGGGGAGACTGCCTGCATGTACTTTAAGTCCTTAGTAATTTCTCTTTCATTTGATCACCAAGGTGTATATTGTAGTTCACAGGAGCTTGGTACACCCTCTTGCTTAAATTTCCTGAGTAGTCATTTTTATCTTTTCGTGACTCTCTAAAATTGAAAAGATCATCGATCACTTGTCCTTTCGAGCTCGTCCAACCTGAAAGTGACTAGAGTCATATTTTTCCCTTTTCTTGACTCTTAAAATATGAAAAGGCAGAGTTTTGTTTCAGTGTCATAAAATTGATTACCTATAATTACACGCCCATTAAATTTATTTTCTTGGCTTGTTCATAAGTAATTCCTTAGTGATTGGTCTTGAAGCTCTAAATCGCTCATCTCTTTTCTCTCCTGTTTTTGAAATAATGTCATGATGGCGGAACCACCAGTTTCGTCATCCCCTTCATTACCTCATAGTGAAGATCCTTCTCTCGAAGTTTATTTAGATACATCTCATTATGCTAGGACTTTAGGTTACTGGCGTTCGATTATTCCAAGTATTCAACCTATTTCCTCTCGATCTCCTCTTGAGGAACCATTTGATATCAACTGGCAACCTCCGGACGTTTTGGCCCATTTAAGGGAAGAAGATCCTCCCTTACCCTTGGAACTGCTTACCTCGAAACCACTTGCCTCGCCATTAACATGTGCTTTACTTGCCACTACTCGTCGCCTTTTTCGCCGAAAGCATGTCTTCATCCGACATGGTTGCCCCAAGTCCCATCAGTAGTGAAGAGACTTATGTTTCTACGGGAGAATATCAGTTCCCTCTAGAGAATTTTGCTTATGTCTCGGGTCAAACTTCCTCACAACCATCATTTCTCCCAGCTGGTTATTGTTCATTGAGTCAAATCATTTTTGGTGCTGCATCTTTGTATCAAAATCTGAAATGGTCCAGTACATCAGCTCCTTCTGAAGGGTCATCTGTATCAGGTCCATCTCCTTCAAATCCTATTGCGTCGATAGTCGTTACATCTGTCCCAACCCAGCCTACTATTTGTGTGGCTTCATCCACATCGTCTGTTAGTGTGATTCTGTCATTACCTCCATCTTTTGGACAACCCTACAGTCCTATTGGTCAACCTTACATTCAACAAGGAGCAACCTATGCTCCTCAATGGAAAACCTATCCATCTCAGGGACATCCTTTTGTGCAACAGAACCAGCCTTACTTTCAATAAGGCCCAACTTGTGTACATCATGGTAAACCCTCCATTTCTCAGCCGAGCCAACCTGGTCTTCAGGGGCAACCTGGCTCGTCTCAACCATCAGGCCAACCTGTGCCTCAGGGACAGCTTGGTGGATCTCAACATCCATGCCAACTTGCACCCTAGGGATAGCCTGTCCAACCTTAGTATCCGAGTCAACCTGCACCCCAGGGGTAGTCCGTAAAGCCTCAGGGCCCACCTTTTATTCCTCAAGGTCAATCTTCGATGGTACAAGGTCTTCCCCAAGGCACTACTTACATTCCGCAACAAAATCCATATGCTGCTCAGACAGGACCTCAGTTGTTCTCTCAGAATCAATATCTTGGTCCTCAACCAGTGTATGGGCAGAATTATCAGACTTATAACCCTTATGGAAAAAATTATTCGGGACAGAACATAAGGGGTCAGAATTTATCCCAACCTTGTTGGAATCCCAATACTGGTCTCTATCAAAGGCCTGCAATTCCTTTCAATCCGAAATTTCCCTTTCTTGCTACGCTAGAACGGCCCAATATGTCAAATTTGACAAATGATACTATCCTTCATAATCCATATTGGCCCCCCGTTCTGTCTAAAATCCCTGGTGATTGTCCCAAATTTGAAGGCAAGTCCGGAGAAGACCCCTAAGAACACGTTATGACATACCATCTTTGGTGCTCATCTAACTCTTGGGTTAATGATTCAATTCGACTACGTCTTTTCCAAAGGACTCTCACTGGTGCCAATGCAAAGTGGTACATTGAACTCTCCCGCGGCATCTTTCAATATTTCAACTCTCTTTCCATGGAATTTCTCATGCACTTTCAATTACTATTTTGTTATGAAACTCGGACGCACCTCCTTGCATCCTTGAAACAGGATCAAGCTACTCATATCTCTGATCATATTCATGAATGGAGGCGATTTCATCGTTTGATCAAGTTTGAGATTCCTTATCAACTTCTATCTGATTGGTTCACTACCTCTTTTATCGGTCTGATTGCTAAGGACATCACTATGGGGGCATGTGTTACTGAGGAACAAGCCATCGCTCGTGCCCAGTACCTTGATCTCGTGTACTCTCAATCTGGCACATTATATAAAATATTGCCTGATGCTCCTCGTCTTGGAACTACCAAAGCACCGTAGATACCATCTGTCGATGGTATCATTGGTTTTATGTCTTAGACTTCTCTTAAGTCTTCTCTGAATTCTGCGAAGCAAAAATCTACTTCTTCCACTGATACTGCTTCTCAGCTACCTCTGAATTTTGGTAAGGCTGCGGAAGTGAATGTCGTCCAGTATACTCCGGCAGATAAAGCTTCCAAAGGTAAGAATAATGGTAAAGTTAAGGCCAAAGCCGATGCCCCAAAACAGGATTCTCCAAAACCTAACATTGATGATGGTTCAAAACGTAAACTGAAGTAACCTTGTCTGATTTGTGACAATGAGCATTACACCAAGGACTGTTCATGATGGGTCGAGGTGAGTCAATTTATCAAAGGCACTCAAGGCACTCTAGTTGTTCTTAAAGAACCATTCCCATCCCAACAAACTCAGATGGTGGAGCAACCTCAGTCCTTCGCCCCATTTCGCTCTCAGGTTTTCATGATGAATGGTCCTGCACCCATCTATATTGCTACTCGATCGAAAGATTATACCAAATTGTGTCATGCAGCAGGGAAAGAGATCATTGATGGTCCTCATCCCCCTCCTACTTCTAGCCCTCTTCACATTGAAAGGCCCAGTCTTGAGCCCGTTGTACGTCCACCTTCTAAAGGCGTACTCCAAAAGTCTTCCTATAACCCAAATGCTTGTGTTGCTCAGCATTATAGTATTTTTGAGGATTTGGCTCAAGCACCATCCACTGTGTCTGCATTGGAAGGACTTCAGAGCTATTCGTCGAAACAGAAGGCTTTGATATTTTCTATCGGATGGGTTGACCCAACCGATTCCAGAATTATCACTTTTGATTTGGAAAATTTCGTCCCGTGTCTCCCTCACCAGCTCGCAGTGATTATCCAAGTTTGGATTAATGGAAATAATATCCATCAAGAAGTCGTGGACGAAGGTGAATCTGTTGAGATTCAACAAGATGATGAGCTTAGTGAAAAGATTCGCCTTCACTAAGTGGGCCCGCAGGCTATTTTTGGCGCAAGTCTATTTTTAGACTATGTCTATTTTTAGACATGTTAATCATATTTCAGAAGTTGTAGGATGCTATTTGTGGATGGTTGATCAAGTTGGAAAAATAGATGAAATTCTATTTTTATAATATTGGGTGAATTCTATTTATAGATCGTCAATCTAAAAATAGATGCATGTTGATTATTATTATCTCTTAATAATAATCAAACTCTAAACAACAACTTATTCTCTTGGAGCACTTCAGTTTAGTGCACACATGTGGCACAACAGCTGACAGAAGGAATTACGCTATTCTTGAGGGTTTACTGGAGCTAATTCATGGAGGACTCAGTTAGAACTCAAGTGGGAAAGTTATGACACAGTTGGAAGAAGTAGTTATGGAGTTGTATTTAGTTTAACTCGGTTAGACTCAGTTGAGCTAGTTGTATATAGTCTAACTAATTTATACATTAGTGAGAGTGGAGTGAATTAATTCACAAATAATAACTCATTAATCAACTAAACAATACAACAGTTAACTACAGTGCATGGCAGTTTCAGTGGAGACCAGTGGAGAGATAGGTGAAAGGGCAAGATAGACTATCTGTTGTGACTATAGTGATGCATTGATTGCATCACACACTCGATTGAATGCCAATAGAAGTTGCTGATTGAAAGTAAGGATAGGTTAATTGATTTCATTGAGCTATTCTGTTGGCCTCGTTCCCATGATGGGCGAAGGCTAGCATTTGGCAAAGATCGGTGCAGATCGGTACATGAATTTGCAAGATTATGGTACGAATTAGTGTGTAGAAGTATCTTTATCTTTTGAACTTGTAATTAAAATTTTTTTATACTTATGTAAATTTCATATTATATCCATGTTCCATAATATATGGTTGGGGTTTTCGACCATTTTTCGATTAAAAGCTATATTATATGCGATTAGTTCTTTTGTTTTATACTTCCACCTTATTATTGTTTAATTAAATTTTCTGCAAAAGATTAACAAATGAAACCAAATTCGATGTCTTGCATAAAGTTAAATAGTGTGAGATCAGGTGGATCTTGGACATATGCATTCTTAGTGCATATAATTCTACATGGTATCAGAGCGTTGTTGATTGAAGATTGCAATTGTGAAGTGAGTTTGTGCTGGTGGACAATTCGAATTTGCTACAAAAGATTCTTGGTGCAAAAATTGAGTATACATTAAAATTTCTTTCAACGGGTTGAGATTGGATTATTCCCTTGATGGGAGTTTAAATTACATAGCCTGGAAGGATAGGATGGAGGCGGTGTTGGATGATAATGGGCTGAAGGAGTTCATCGATAGCGATGTTCCTAAGCCGAGATCTAGCGATGTTGCATTATTTGATGCGTGGAAAAAGAAGACTGCAAAGATGAGGAGGATTATGTTGGAAGGTGTGAAGGACCACATTGTGTCCAGCCTTCATGTGAAAGCCAATCCATTCTTAATGTGGAAGGCTTTGACAGACTTGTTCCAAAGCAGAAGTGACCAGAGGAAGTTAGCGCTTAAAGACAAACTCAGAAAAATAAAAATGGAGAAAGGCGACAGTATTCCAAAATACCTCACGAAGTTTGTCCACTGCAAGGATGAGCTGGGAAGTGTGGGGGCTACTGTTGATAGAATACTTGGTGAGCTTGGCTCTCCTTGGGCTTCCGAAGAGTTTTCATATCTACGAAGACTCTACCAATGGACGAGAGAAACTGCTAGGATGGGAGCGACTTTGGTCGGATCTTGTCTAGGAGGAGATAAGGTGGGGTACCAGGGATGGATCTTCATCAAAGAATGAAGATGAAGAGAATTTTTCTTTGGCTGCCAAAGCAAGGAAAGGGAAGGGGAAGCAAAATCCTTCTAAATCCGGTGCAAAAGGCAAGAAGCAGGACTTGTCCAAAGTGAAGTGCTTTCACTGTCACGAGCATGGACATTTCGCCACTAACTGTCCACAGAAGAAGAAGAATAAGCAGGCTACTGGATCTACAGCTGGAGAGGCCTTAGCCTTGCAATTTGAGCTGGATTTTTCCTTGATCGCATGCTTGGTTTCAAGCTGCATGGGATCGTTGTGGTATCTTGACAGTGGTGCATCTTTCCATATGACAGGAGACAAAGAGTTGTTTAGTGACTTGGAGGAGAAGGACCTCCAGATGCATATAGAGATGGCCGATGATGGTTGGTACAATGCGACTAGAATTGGGACCATTACCTTTGAGAGGGAGTCCGATAATCCATTATTGTTGAAGAATTTCATGCATGTTCCAGGTCTAAATAAGAACTTGGTCTCAGTCGAAATGCTGGAAGACAAGGGTTATGATGTTGTTTTCAGTGAGGGAAAAGCCTTCCTTCGACATAAAACAACAAGTCAAACCAAGAAGATAGGGGTTTGAAATAAGAATCTCTACAAGCTAGAGGTAGATGGTTGCACTGCAATGGTGGGAAAAGCAGAAGAAATGGTGAGCCGCAATGAGGGAAAATTATGGCATAGGAGATTGGGCCATCTTCACCATGGCGCTTTGAAAATTTTGCAGCAAATTTCTACTGAACTTCCCAAGGTACTCTTGCACAGTCAAATCAGTGCAAAGGATGTACAATGGGTAAGTCTGTGAAGACCACCTTTCATGAGAAGGAGAACCGTGCTTCGGTGATCCTGGAGAGAATTCACACAGACGTGTGTGGACCATTCTCGGTTGCTTCAACAGCAAAACACAGGTATTATGTGATATTTTTTGATGACTTTTCTCGTAGATGCTCGATCTTCTTCATGCAGAAGAAGAGTGAAATGTTCTCAAAGTTCTGTGAGTTCAAGGCATTGGTGGAGAAGGAGTCGGGGAAGTAGGTGAAAGCTCTAAGGAGTGATAATGGTGGTGAATACATCTCTGGCGAAGTCAAAGACTTTTGTAGCAAAGAAGGAATTCGAAGAGAACTCATGGCGCCTCATAACCCACAGTAGAATGGGGTCGCGGAGAGAAAGAACAGAACGATCGTGGGTGTTGCACGAGCAATGTTGCATGACCAGGGCCTACCGATGCACTTGTGGGAAGAAGCATGCAACACTGTGGTTTATGTGCAAAACAGTTGTCCTCATAGAGTACTTGGCATGAGTACACCGAAGGAAGCTTTTATTGGTAAGAAGCCTGATATTTCTCATTTGAATATTTTTGGCTCACCTGTTTACATTCATGTGATGAAGGATGCCAGGAAGAAGTTGGAGCCGACTGCAGAAGTTGGGATATTTTTGGGGTACACAGAAACACCCCATAACTATCGTGTGTATTTTCCAAACATTCGGATGACTGTTATGCGATAGGATATAAAATTCAATGAGGTGAAAGCCATGAAGTTTTCGCTTGAGAGGGAGCTACACTTGCATGCGGAGGAGGAACTTCTTGTTCCCAAAGATGAGCCTCTGAATGTGGATCAGCCATAGGAGGAGATTCATGGAGTGGAAGAGTCCACTTATGCAGAACCAAACATCAGACAAGGCAGGAAGCGTACCACAGAAGCTGAGAGACTGAAGGTGGATGCGGCACAGAATGTAGGAGTTCCTACATCACAGCGCAAACAGAGACAGTCACCTAACCGATATACTGGATACATGGCTCTTATGAGCAAGTGTATTGTGATAGAGCCATCTTCTTTTGAAGAAGCAGCGCAGGAGCCCACATGGGTAGATTCCATGGTGGAGGAGTATGACCTTACTGTCGAAACAAGGCTTGGGAGATTGTTCCAAGGCTTCTGGGAAAATCAACATTGTAGGATCAAGATGGATCTACAAGGTAAAGCAAGTTATTTGACGGAGCGTCGAGGAATCCATAAGGTAAGATTTGTTGCCTAGGGCTTCTCACAGATTGAGGGGATTGACTATGAAGAAACCTTTGCACCTGTCGCACAATATTCTTCCATATGGACCATCCTTGCTCTATCAGCGTAGATGGGTTGGCACATTCATCAGATGGATGTGAAGATTGCGTTCCTTAATGGGATAATTGAGGAAGAGGTGTACATTGAACAACCTGAAGGATTTGAAATCTTCAGCAGTGAGTCGCATGTGTGCAGGCTCAAAAGATCATTGTATGGTTGAAGCAAGCACCCTGTGCTTTGTACACTTGAATCGACAGCTATTTCATGGGACTTGGCTTCACCAAGAGTGAGGCGGATGCAAACCTGTACCAGATTGTGGTTGAGGGTAAGCTTTTAATCATTATACTTTATGTTGATGATTTAATACTAACAGATGATGAGCATTTGATACACTCATGCAAGCAAGATCTTGCAAAGGAGTTTGAGATGAAGGATTTGGGCCTCCTTCATTATTTCCTTGGATTGGAAATATGGTAGTGGGAAGGTGAACTGTTTGTGTCTCAAGGCAAGTATGCTCGGGAGATACTCGAGAAGTTTCACATGCAAGGCTGCAAGCCTATCGACACTCCTCTTCCAGGAAATTGGAAGAAAGAGGATGCTACATTGGCAGAGGTAGTGGATGCCACTGTTTATTGACAGTTGGTGGGTTCGCTCATGTATTTAGTCAATACAAGACCGAACATATGCTATGCGGTGAACCAGCTTTCACAAGCGATGGTTAAGCCTACCAAGCTCTTTTGGAAGGCAGGAAAGCATGTCCTGAGATATCTCAGGGGCACATCTGAGTATGGTTTATGGTACAGACAAACGGATGAGGTGAAGTTGCATGGCTTCACAGATGCAGATTGGGCAGGAAGCCCAACAGACAGAAAGAGTATATCAAGAGGGATTTTCAGTATCGGATCTATGACAGTTTCTTGGTACAGTAGGAAACAAATATCCATGGCACTCAGTTCAACGGAAGTAGAATACATGGCAACAAGTCAAGCTGCATGTGAGGCTATCTAGATGAGGAAGATTCTGGTTGGTTTGTTCGGTTCACATTTAGATCCCACAGTGATACATTGTGGTAATCATAGTTGCATTAAACTCTCGTTTATTCTTATGTTTCATGATAGATATAAACATATTGATATCTGGTATCATCATATCAGAGATTGTGTGCAACGGAAGATCATGTTGCTTCATTACGTTCCTACAGAAGATCAGAATGCAGATATTCTGACGAAGGCACTCACCAACAGAAAATTCGAATACCATAGAGGCAGGATCGAGGTGAAGGATCGCCTTCACTAAGTAGGCCCGCAAGCTATTTTTGGTGCAAGTCTATGTTTAGACTATGTCTATTTTTAGAAATGTCGATCATATTTCAGAAGTTGCAGGATGCTATTTTTGGATGGTTGATCAAGTTTGAAAAATAGATGAAATTCTATTTTTTTAATATTGGGCGAATTCTATTTATAGATAGTCAATCTAAAAATAGATGCATGTCGATTATTATTAGCTCTTAATAATAATCAGACTCTAAAGAACAACTAGCACTTCATTTCAGTGCACAGATGTGGCACAGAAGTTGACAGAAGGAATTACGCTATTCCTGAGGGTTTACTGGAGCTAATGCATGGAGGACTCATTTAAAACTCAAGTGGCAGAGTTATGACACAATTGGAAGTAGTTATGGAGTTGTATTTAGTTTAACTCAGTTAGACTCAGTTGAGCTAGTTGTATCTAGTCTAATTGATTGATACACTAGTGAGAGTGGAGTGAATTAATTAGTTAATTAATTTACAAATAATAACTCATTAATCAACTGAACAATACAAGAGTTAACTACAGTGCATGAAAATTTCAGTGGAGACCAGTGGAGAGATAGGTGAAAGGGAAAGAGAGACTATCTGTTGTGACTATAGTGATGCATTGATTGCATCACACACTCAGTGGAGATGCCAATGAGGATTGCACAGTCAAGGATGGAGTAATTCGAATTCATTCAGAGCTATTCTTCAGTAGAGATTGCGCAGTGGAGGCAGGCTAGCATTTAGCAAAGATTGGTGCATGGATTTGCAAGATTGGTCCTGATTAGTGTATGACGATTGTACTGTACTGAGAGCTTGTGATAAGCTTTTTATGCTTGTATGATATTGTCATATGATCTCCATGTTACATAATATATAGTTGGTGTTTTCAGATTTAGGCTTTCCAGGTTAAAAACTGTGTTATGTGCGATTGATTATTTTTTGTTTTATGCTTCACACATGTGTGCAATTAAATTTTCCGCAAAAGATTAACGAGTGGAATAGATTCAGTATCTTGCATAATTCATCAAGCAGTCATGGACGAAGGTGAATCTACTTGCATCATGTATTCTACTTGTTGGAAAGCCATTTGTTCTCCAACCCTCAATCAATATCCAAATTCTTTATAAGCTTTTGACAGAAGGGAATCTCGTCCTCTTGGTGTTCTCGCCAGCTTACCTATTATGTTGGAAGGGAAAATGGTTAATGTTGAGGTTGAATTCATTGACGCCAAACTCAATTATAATCTTCTCCTCGGTTGTATTTGGACTCACGCCATGCTATGCGCCTCGTCCACTCTCTTTCGTGTTCTTCAATTTCCGCACAAAGGAAATATTATCACTGTCGATCAGTTGTCCTTTTTCACTTCCACATCTTTCGAGAGCAATGTTCCATATGTAGATCATATTCATACATCCTATGAGAGCATAAGACTAGGTCTTTTGAAATATCCTTCCCTTATGGGTCTTTTTTCTCTTCCTTTTCCCAACACTGTTGAGGTTAACATGATCTCCACTTCTTTTAATCCATGGATAATCCCTTCACTCGAGTAGGTTGATTCGTTTGGTGATGTGATGTCGTTAAGCCCAATATAAATTGATTATTGTGAACTTATTTCGGCTTCAGCTCCTCCTCCCTCTGATCATACTCCTTTGAGTATGTATCTTGACACGTATTCTCAATCCCCTTGGCTCAGCGCTTTAGATTCTCCTGATCCCTTGAATGAGACATTATTCACTGATAAGGCTATCATGGAAACTATGTCTCTTGAGGATCCTCCTTGGGAGGATAGTAAACTTCGTTCCTCCTGTATGCCTAGCCTTGGGGCCATGTCTACCTGTCTTGATAAATTCACTTCCCAAGCTCCTTCCCATCCACTTCAAAATCCCATCTTGACACATGAATTTTTCACGGAAGGTAACCTGGGAAACATTACTCAAACGATGCCTATTGACATCTCCGTTAAACTGGGGATTGTCAAGAACATCCACATTAGGGTGACCTATTCCCATGATGATATTGAGGTTTATACTAGTCTCTTCCGAGATTTTAGAGACGTTTTCGCTTGGTCCTATGAAGAAATGTCTGGCATCGATCCAAGTATAATTGTGCACGAGATCCCTGCTTATCCTAACGCAAAGCCTGTTCGCCAACGTCTTTGTCTCGTGCATCCTAGAACGGCAGCCACCATTAAGGGGGAAGTTGAAAAACTTGTTAAAGTTAGCTTCATTTATCCAATCCCCTTGACAGAATGGGTTTCTAACATCGTCCCTATGGATAAAAAGTAGGGTACTATTCGTGTCTGTGTGGATTACCATGACATCAACCACGCTTGTCCTAAGGATAAATATCCCACTCCTTTCATCAATCAGATCATTGATGATTGTGCTGGGAGTGAGATATTTTCCCATATGGATGGGTTTTCTGGTTACAACCAGATCAATATTCTTCCAGCTGATCAACATAAGATCGCCTTTATCTGTCCATGGGGTACCTTTGCATACAAGAAGCTCCCTTTTGCTCTTAAGAATGTTGGGGCCACATTTCAACGAGAAATGTCGTACGCTTTCCATGATATTAAACGCATTGTTCAACCTTACCTAGATGACCTTCCAGCTCGTTCTGCTAAGCGTACGAACCATCCTGATCACCTCCCTTAGATATTTATTCATTGTAGGCGCTATAACATTCGGCTCAATCCACATAAGTGTGTCTTTTGTGTCGATTTTGGTAGACTCCTTGGGTTTATCGTTTCTAAAGATGAAATTCGTCTATACCCTCTCAAGGTCGAAGCTATTGTCAATCTCCCCTCCCCTTCCTCTTTACATCAATTGTAGAGTCTACAAGGGAAAGCTAATTTCCTACGTTGTTATACCGAACAATGCTGAAGTAGCCAAAGGATTCACGTGATTGCTTAAGCAAGGCATCCCATTCCTCTGGGATGAGATAGCGCAAAAATATTTTGATGCATCGAAGACATTTCTTATCAATCCTCCTCTTTTGCGTCCTCCCAATTATTATCATCGTGACTATTCCCTCTATCTGGTTGTCACATTTAGCACTATTGCGATGGTTCTAGTACAAGATGACGACGATGGTGAAAAGCATGTCATTTATTATTTGAGCTGCAATCTTCTTGATACTGAAACACGTTACGCACATGTCGAGAAATTGGCATTGGCAATTGTTCAATTCGTCCAACATTTTCGCCATTATATTCTACTTCGCACAGTAACCATGATTTCTGATTGCAACCTCATGACCTATATATTGACTCAAGAATTTTTGGGGGGGAAATACTCAAAGTGGATAGTTATCCTCCAAGAGTTCGATTTGGAGTTCACTACCGCCAAATCGAAGAAATCATTGGATTTTCCGATTTGATTTTCTCTTTACCGTCTGCCTCTGCTCCCTCTGGTTCTGAGGAACGCATTCCGGATGATACTCTTTTTCTCATTAGCACCCTCGATCCATGGCACGATGCTATCATAGTCTATCTCTAGACTTCCACCTTCCGATTCGAGTTGACAAAGGATGCTCGTCGATGCATCTACCATCATGCGCAACTTTATCACATAGTCGGAGATACTTTATATTGCATTGGTGTTGATTTTGTTCTTCGTCGGTGTTTAACCCTCGAGGAGGCTAAAAAAGTCCTCAATGACTACCATTCTAGTGCCTGTGATAGCCACATGTCTGGATATGATACAACACAAAAAATCCTTTGTGCTAGATATTTCTAGCCTACCATCTTTAAAGACTGCATTGTTGTTGTCCGTAAGTATCACGATTATCAGATTTACCAGCTCAAGATGTGCGCGCCACCC
Source organism: Pinus albicaulis (assembly GCA_034641835.2). Taxonomy (NCBI): domain Eukaryota; kingdom Viridiplantae; phylum Streptophyta; class Pinopsida; order Pinales; family Pinaceae; genus Pinus; species Pinus albicaulis. The sequence continues at coordinate 1,857,526,947 of CM076575.1, read as the reverse complement.
ACTCACGTCCAACCCGTCATTATCGTTGGTCCCTTTGCGAAGTGGGGCATCAATTTTATGACTTGTAACCCTCACTCAGTCGAGGTCATGCCTATAATATCATAGTCGTATACTACTTCACTGAATGGGCCAAAGCAATGCCTACACTCACATCTAACGATAATACAGCTGCAAAATTTCTGTTCAATCATGTCATTACCAATTTTTGTGTCCCTCAAGCCATTTTCACCGATCATGGCTCTCATTTTTGCCATTACATGATGGCTAAGTTGACTTCTAAGTTGGGTATGCATCACGACAACTCAACACTGTACTACCCTCAAGCCAATGGCCAAGTTGAAGCCGTAAACAAGGTTCTAGTCACCATGCTTCAGCGTATGATTGGGATGCACAATTCCAACTGGAATCTCATTTTATTTTCAACTCTCTGGGCCTACCGAACCTCAATGAAGGGTGCGACTAGATTCACTCCATTCAAACTTTTTTATGGTCTGGAAGCTACCCTTACGATTGAATGTGAAATACCTTCTCTCAAAATAGTTTTTGAATTGCTGCCTAATACCTCTTCGGAGGAAGAGCGTCTTCTATATTTGGAGAGGCTTGATAAAACTAATCGCTTTTCTGCTCTTGTCATAGAAGCACAGAAGAAGTGGGTCAAAGCTCATTTTGATCAAACAGTTTCCCCTCGTACCTTTGTAGAAGGAGACCTAGTCCTCTTGTATGACCAAGCTCATGATAAGCTAGGGGTAGGAAAATTTGAACCCATGTGGCATGGGCCCTATATTGTTAAGCCTGTTTTGTCGAAAGGGGCTTATGAGTTAATTGACTATGAAGGCTATCCTTTGAATCAACCTAGAAATGGGTTGTACCTCAAAAAATACTATGCATGAGTTTCTCGTGCATGTATTTTTGTACATAAGTGTGTTTTTTCATTTTTGTACATTTTTTGGCTTGGTGTGCTTTATGAGCAGTTTTTCCTACTTATTGTGTCATTAGTTACTGTGTAGATGTCTGCCACTCCTTATGTTGGTTTCGTGGATGGTGCCTCCGGCAGTACCCGGAATTTGTCTTCCACAGCTTGGGTGATTTATAATCCTAATGGTGAGTTGATAGACCTTCAAGGTATTTGTCTAGGAAGAAAAACTAACAATGTCGTTGAATACATTGCCGTAATTGAACTCTTAACCGAGGCCATTTATCTCGACATCCATGCATTAATTGTGAACCTAAACTCTCAGCTTGTCCTTCTCCAAATTAATGGGCATTAATCTGTTAGAAATCCTCAGATATTAAGGTTATATTTGTGTGTTCGTTTATTGATTGTATTAGATAGACATTTGCGTGATTTGTAAAAGCATCATCATCACATAATAAGATTTAGATAGGAAAATAAGTATATATCAATATCGATTGTTTTCATCCACATGCATCATAAGTTCAAAAAATATGTGTGTTTTGTTTACATCTCGAGACATCATGTCTCTCAAAAATATGCAGAAATAAATCCTAGGAATCTAATCAGCATGATGCTCATGATATCATGTCACTGCACGCACAAGCCACCTCAGTAAATGGTTAATGCGGTTAGACACCCCTGTAATGTGCCTTTGATACGCACGAGGAACATCCTTGAATCTTACGTAATTTTGGATCCCGCTTGTGAGTCCCTCCAAGTTGTGTGTGATCTCCTCTTCCTTGCTTCTCTCACCTTGAGGGGCCACCTCGAAATCACGTGGGACCCCTCATGCTATGGGGGATATCCCTGCAGGTCTCTCTGGGCCAACATCTACATTTCATCCCAATGATTCATCCCAATCCTCTCCTTCCGGGAGTGGAAGGTCCAGATCACCCATGAAATCGGTGTCGATATACGGCCAGTCCTCTACGACAATGAGTTGTCGGCGGAGCCAGTCAAAGAATATTGACTTCTATGACATATGTTGACCACCTCTCTATTGAGGCATCAACTCCGCCAAATGGACCATCCATGACTCTCGTGTTGGTGGTGCAGGTACTACCACCTCCTGGCATTGAAATATTGGCAACCATTCTAGGATGAAAAGTATCAAGATTGGACCTGTATCCAAAAAAATTTAGCTTGTCGTTCTTGCACTTTGTCAACTGGTGCTTCAAGTTGATTGTTACAGCTTCCACCCAGTTGAAAATAGTTGAAGTCATACAATCCACAGTAAGTTGAATTTTTGTATTTTTAGCTTCATGAGGGGCTTGAGATCCAGCAGCTCGTTTTATAGTGTGTAGCACTACTTTTAGTGCCAAATCAGGTATAGTCTGGATGTCTATTTTTCTGCTCTTCGATCCTTTCTTTGCTCCTGGGAAAACTCTATCTATTAGCATACCCATGCTCTCGTCCATGGGCTCGGAACCTGTCATGATCGGTGCTACTCCCCTCCATGACAATCCAATGATGAAATATATGTCGGATACTTCTATCTCCAACTCTTGATCGTGAATCATAAATCATTCCCGATCGGTGTCCCACATACTGATCAAATATTGTAGTAATTCCAGTTGAGCTCAAAGACACAGTGCGAGGAAGAATTTCAAGAGCCCACAGTCTATCAAGGCATCCATGCATCTCTCATTTCCCATGGCTTGTTCATCTTCCTCCTCGTGCTCTCTTTCCTTCCATTTAATGACCATTTTGACTTTCAATTACTTGTAAACCCGTCATGGGGACTTTCATTAGTCACATGATTAACTTTTGAACCACTCAAGTCAGGATATTTAGGATAATTTTTCATGCAAATATGTTCGCGGCGATTAGCATGGCTGTTTTAGAAACAACAGCGCCGATTGGTGACTCCCCGTTAGAATTTTAGGCGGGTCAACACAACTCCGTGCCCAGAACCTGCGCCGACCATCGCGCCCAATCTTGAACAAAATCCCCCCAAAATCATAAAAAACTAAGAATCCAGGCAATGAAATATTGTTTAAAATGCAGGGAAAGTTGGGGTCTCTTACCTAGAAAAAGCATATTTGTGATTGGCCTCCTGGATTGTCCGCTGCTAGCTCCACAAGATCACAGTTAAAAATGGTAAAATGCTCACAAGAAGTGAAAAGGTGAAAAGTAATTTGTTTTTACTATTTATGTCATTTTATAACCCTTTAGAAACCCTAATTAGGTTTTTGAGTTTATTTTTTGATTATTTTAATAATTTATCTTGAAAAATGGGTTTTACGTGTGTTTCTTGTGCAGCAACAGATCCTAAACATGATGATGATGAAGTGAAGAGTTGTATTTTATTACTTTTTCGGACTCGGTATAACCATGAAAAAGTCACCCCCTGGAGTCATCTTCTAGCTCTTTTTTGACTCTCTAAAATTGAAAATATTACCGAGACTCTTGTCATTTTGAACTCGTTAAAGGCTGCAAAACATCATCTTCTCAGTATACATTTACCCCTTTTTTCTGGCTGGGATGGATTATTTACGAAAAAGGAATACCTTAGCCAATCACGACTAAGAGGTTCTCTCATATATTGTTTTCTAACTTTTCAGATCTGTGAGACTACCTACGAAAAGGGATCTGCTGGAGTTTTCTTTTCCGCTTCTTTTCAAACTCTCTAAACATGAAAAGACGTCGATTTCTTCCTTTGTCAGGCTCGTTAAAACCTAAATGACATCGGAAATCATCACCATGACGTTACCGAGTTCCTCCTTCCTAGGGCTCATAAAATTTACTAGGATGGATCTTTTCGAAGGACAAACTTATATGACAAGCATATGCTATCCCCTTCAAGCTTGTTTCCAAAAATAATTGGGGTACTTGCCAAAACTGGTGGGGGGAAATGGAACCAGTTCTCAGTTGTGTCAGTAGTATGTTGCTCTTGAACATGACATTTATTTGCAGTTCGTGTCAGGTTGGGGACATCCCGCATTCGTCATTTTTCCTCCATGGTTTTGGTTTATCTGTTTTGACCTCTCATCTACTCTTTGCCACGTCATCATGACCTCAAATCCCTTGATGTCAAATACTTCCAAATTCCAGAGTCGTGTCACCAATATGTTCAAGAGAAGTTCCTTCTGCAATTTTCAACCCCTGATCCTCTATTTAGTCCCGATTCACTATCATCTTATTCCTCTGTCTCATGTCAATGATGTGGGAAACATTACGGCACTCTTTCGATCGTTCACTTCCTTTCGACTTCAGCTCATTATCCAAGAAGCTGATCCAGAGACTCCCTTCTAGTACCTTGGAGCTTGCATGCCTCAATGGAAAGTTCTCCACATTCGACGACAAGTCCTCATCATTTTCCTTCGATCAAGGGATTTCGCGAGTGTTCAAATCTAGCTCATTGTTCACATTCCATGGATTGTACTAGTTGTACCTTGAGATCCATTGACATCACTGGTGGTTTCTCTCGTGCCTGTTAATAGCTTTCATCATTGGCTGGTAATCAAGAAATTTTCTTGCATGTTTGACTTCAACTCACTAATTCACTTGCTTGAATTTGTACTTGTTCGGGTCGAGATGGAGCACAAGACCCTGGGTTTTGTCTGATAAAATCCAAGTTGCGAGACGATTTGGTTTATCATGTCTATATGCATGACTTTTCTGATTGGATGGTTGTGACCATAACTGAGTCTATTTGATGATCCTTATTACTGGATGGTTGCGTCCATACCTCAGATCCTATTATTTAATGTACTCTATTATGGATGGTTGCGCCCATACCACATGATCAAGTATTTGAGATATCAGTTGTACTTGTTCTTACAGGTCTTCCGACGACAACGTTTTGGTTTGGGAATGTTCTCATAAATCATTTCGCCCCTCCCTCTCTCTCAGACCTCATGCTTTAGGGGGCATCTGTTACATAGTATTTTGTCAGTATCCCTGCAATCCCCATCCCGAGCATTGGAGGACCATTTCAGTGACTTCTGTGTATTGCAATACCTTTCTATAAGTTTCATTGCATCCCTTGGCATGTCAAGAACATTTCCTTTGTTAATCATTCCTCAAACAGACCCTCAAAAACATGTGATTTTGGGTCGGTGCTGGTAAGCAGTTATGACCTCGCACCCATGGAGAAATTAACACTGGGCCCCGCGCCCTTCGGCACTCTGTCTCAAATGATCGCCTGTGCCGAGTTGTTTTTGGAAATTTGTTTAAAATAGAAACAAAGTTTCCATGCTTAACAACTTCGTGAGTGGAGTCATCATGGTTTGTTCGACTGAATAATGTCGAGTTCCCCCCTTTGGCTTGTTGTTTCCTAAAATTGTGCAACCCCCCAAAGGATTAGGCCTCTCTTCCACCTTATGAGGGATACCAAACCACCTCCTCCTCTCCTATAAAGTATTTCTTCTCACATTGATTCAGCTAGCTGAAACATTCATTACTATAGCTGGTGTGTAGAATAAGGCAGAGAGGAATCCATTGTTTAGAGAGAGTTTAGGCTCGTTGCCTCATCAAATCTGATCCTAAACGAATGTTTGAAACGCGCCCGAATGAACCCATCGAAGGAGGATTGCAACGTCAAGGCATTAAGGTTGTAAACTTATTTTCTCTATCAATAATACAGGCCTAGTTTTCTAGTTCCAATTTTGTGTTTAATTCTATGCAAAATGTTTGATTCACCTTGACCAATCGAATAACTGTAAGTGAAAGTATATTCTTGTATGTTGTCATCATTCACTTGATCTTTGTGCAGGTACATAGGCATCATCATTGACGGACCATGACATGTGAAGACAAATATCGGAGGATCACTGCTGCAAGTCACAAAAAAAACATTGGACCGAGGTAGGGTATCTATCTCAATTTGTCTTTCATTTATAAGCTAGGAATCTGAAAGTCTAGCATGTTCCCTTGTTGCTAGACCCACCCTAGGGCTAGAGGGATAACCTATGTTCGCAGAGGGGATTTGCCTGCTCAACACACCTATCAAGTTTGGCTTCTCTTTGAAGCCATTACTTATTGGGAACAAGACAAAGATCTACTCCCCCTGAGTAGATTATCTTTTTGCAAATAAAAACATTATTCCTTAATGTCCTTTGAAGAACTAGTTATTTGTGGCTCATTTTTTCTCCCCCATACCTTCTTTGTCTTAAATGGTGGCCTTGCTCTTTTTGTTGGCTTGATATTGTCATATCTGCAAGCTAAAGCTTTGTGGCCATATTTTCCACACTTGAAACAATAGTTGTCCAACAAACTTTTTTTCTTGCAAAAAATTTACATTCTCTAGAATGATGACCATAATTATTGCAAGAAAAACAATACCCATGAAATAAATTTCAATACCTTGTGCTTTGATTTTCTAGACCATGAACATTTGGTTTCTTCCTTTTCTTCATGAACTGCTGCATATTATGATTATGGTATCTTTTTCTTTGCTTCGGTGATAATATTTTTTTCTTTGGCTTCTTTTGATGATTTTTCTTCCTACATCCTTGATAGACTTTAGAGGTGGTGGACCTGCGATTGTCTACAACTTAGTTTTCCTCCACTTTCTCCTTTTCTTTCACAAGGCATGGTTCTTCTTCAAAGCCAAATCCAGTTTTAAAAAGTGGATATCTTTGACTGATGAGGATTTCATCCAAAATTTTGGTGCTTTTCTCCATCTTTTAATATTGGGATAGTTGATTATTTTCCTTTTCAAGATCACGTATTAAAGAGGTTAATTCATTTTCTAGACTTGCACAATAGGCTTCATGGTATTTCAGTTGATTTGAAAATTTCTCATTTTCCTTGATGACTTCCTCGCGTTGGATTTTAGATCAATGATTTGCATGTCATTACTCGCATGGCTACTCTCATTATCTTCTTGAGATAAAATTGGATTTGATACTACTATGAATGTGGAGTCTTCTTTATCTTTCTCTTTCTCTTCAAGAATGCAATGGGGTTCTTCAAAAAAATTTGAACCTTAAAATCCTTCTCTTCCATACATCCTATGTAGTTTTTCCATAATATCTTTTGCGGTCTTGCAATGTTTCACTATAGCATCATCATGATATAATACAGTCGTCAAAATGATCTTCTTGGATTTCTCATTCGATTCATCATGTGTATTATATTCTAATGAGAGAAAAACATCCTCATCAAGATCAATGAAGTATGCTTCTAATCTCACCTTCCATAGTGCATAATTTGATCCATGAAGAATAGGAACTCTATATACAACAAAATCTCCTTGATTTCCCATGATCTACCTTCCAACGGTGAAGCTACAACAAAGGCACCAACTTTGATACCAATTGTTGGAACCCGGATCATTATTGATAGGGGGGTGAATAAGTCATGATAACAATTTCACAACAATTAAACTTTTTCTCCATTAAATTAATTAATTCATCACTTAACAAATAAGCATTATATATGAGCATGCAACTTCAACTAGAATCAACACATGAGAGCCATAACATATTAAATGAACATGCATAATGAGGCACAAATCAACACATCACATAGGAACACAAGATATTTGGTGGAAAACCCCCCTCTAGGGAAAAAAACTCATTTTTTGTTGTTGTGTTGCTAAATGTATTTTATTATCTGTCAAGAAAATCATCACATAGATAGTACAATATGAAAACTATATTAAAGGAACTATGATCTCCATCTCATGACTCTACAGAAACCTCTCTAATCAACAAGCCTTGCCCAACACCCATTGGACATATGAAGAAATTTTTTCTCAATAATTCTTTTGCCGAAGCACCCACCCCACTTCTCTATGAGGTTCACCTTTCATGCATTTTCAAACTGGAACCCTGAAGTTGCTCAACATGAACATCACAACAACAATAACATTATAGCACATTATCAACACTCTCAATAAAAAACCTCAATCACTGAATCAGACTTAAATAATAGCCCTCTCTCACATTCATACATAATTCTAAACTCACACAACCTCAATACATTTTTTGCAAATAAACTAGATGCAGAAACTCAATAATGAAATATATAACTCTCATATAAAAACATGAGACACTACTGTAGAAAATCTATCACAATCATATCAGCAACATATATAAACTCAAATAAAAATCACGCCCCTGCAATCACAAATGCATTAGCAAACTCCTTTGTAGCTTTTTCACTCTTCTTCTACATAAGAGTAGCCTTCGGCCATGCATACTTCTATCTTTTCTACAGCTATACCTCCATGCACACTCTACTTCAGCAAATTCACACTCCTCACCAATGGATCTCCAAAACACTATGACAATTTTCTCACATAAGAGAACCAACTTAATGAGTTGCGATATTCCCACTTAGCAATATTTCTAAGGGGAAATATCAATTTTTCCAATTTTTTCATATTTTTCACTTTCACTTAGGAAAAGTGGGTTGCAGACCCCACTTGAGTTTTGGAGCTAAGGTAAGGGCCCAAATTAGGAGAAAAGGGAAAAATCAAATGGTTAATGGATGGTGGGGACCACTCCAAGGAGGGAATACACTCCTCTCTTGGAAATACACATTCTTGGATGGAAAGGATTAAGGGTTTGATGGTTGGGTTCCACATGGGAAATTGGAGGCACAATGAAAAAATAGGAGGAGGCACTCATTTTGGGTATATTTAATCATTTGAACACTCACCTTGACTAGGACGCTTGAGCTGGAAGCCAAGTCTACATGTTTTGTTGAGCACAAGATATTTTTAGGTGAGAGTATCACCCTTGCATCAGTGGACCTCGAGCGTCCTCCCTAGGAGGGATTCTTCATCACCTTCATTTTGACTTTGGAGCCATTGTAGTGAGCTCATGGGGTTGGTTCAACAGAGACTGTGTGGGCCTACGCAGTACCATTTCGTGCCACACATGGGGCATAGAGAGGAAGATGAATTTGGGGCTGAGTTTTGTCGAGGGATTCTAGAAAGGGATTTTCTAAATATCTCAGCCATTTTGGGGGAATTTATCAACATCGATTATAGGTGGATCGAAATACCTAGCAGTTGGAGGAGCTAGGTGAAATTGGGTCAAAATTTTAGGGTCAACATTTGGCCAAATCCTTGTTGGGTTTTTGTGGGTTATTGGTGGAGAAGTCGGGGTTAATATCCTAGAATTTTTTTGAGCACCAGAGGAGGTCCTAACAATCATTTCTTACAGCCAGTAGAGCAGTTTCCTGAGGGCCAGCGCAGATATTTGTTGGGAACAATTATACTTTTGTTCAAGTGGTTGATTTCCTCACCTGGGCATTAATAGCTTGCCTTGGGCAAGCCCAGGTGCATGCATTCTGATCTTATATTGTACCCCGTCATTTATCTTAATAAAATGGCTCAGATCAACATATATTTTGGGAATTTCTAGGTGTTTAATGTGGTGTGAAATTTTTGTGTGTGTATTTTCTATGTTTGCTTTGATTATCATTGTAAATTTCCCTTAGGAATATTATAGTTGTATCAGAGATCATAGTCTTAGCTCACCCTATGGGAGAAATTATCATTATATGACACCAGAAGATAAAAAAAACGTGACTTACCTGAGGCAAAGGTACAGGAGCAGAGAAAGGCACTCGCAAATTACCCTTGATCCAATGACAACTTAACCAGAGGTTAAGAGGTCAAACATGGGGGATCAAGGAGGAGATAAGATAAGTAAAGAAGAGGATTTTTCCCAACACCTGCTAAAGACCATTCATGATTTTTCTAGGATTATTGATGAACTAAGTCAACATACTTGTAACAACAACAAGGGAAAAGGTATTCAAGGGGGATTTTAATTGGGTGAAGGCTCTGACACTTTGCAGCAGCACAAAACTAATGCCCCAGCGTACCACTTGTTCATATTACACCACCTAGATCCACTATCCCCACATTTTTAGCATCCAGTGTTGGAGGATTGCAAGGGAAGGAAGAGATTCCCATGGGGGATTATTTTGTGGAGTATCAATCCTATGGGGCCAACTTTAGAGAGGCCATCACGTTCAAGGAAGTTTTCCAGATGAAAGGTAACAATAAGAGCAAGGGAGGTACTGATTTACAGCGTAACATGGGGAGGTTATTCCTATAGAATATTTATGGCTCGTGCAAGAGCTCGTCTAAGGAATGGGTTGATAAGTTGGATGTCTACTTGCAACTCAATCAGATGAAAAAGCTAGAGGAAATTAAAATTTCCACGTTGCATTTAGAAGGGGAAGCCCATGACTGGTGGTTCCATGGGCTAGCCACGATGTGGCATGTCAGAGTTACAACCTATGAGGACTTCACTAGGAGGGTGTTGGAGCGTTTTTAGAGGAGAGAACCCGAGGAGAAATTTGGGGAGTTGACACAACTCAAGCAGGCGGGGAGTGTTGAGGCCTACATCTCTGCATTTCTGAGATTTTTAGTGATGGTGCCCAATATATCAGATGCCAAGATGGTTTCCATGCTCATATAGGGGATAACAGAGCCACTAATGGGATTAGTGAGGTCCAATAGGCCCATCACCTTGCAGGACACAGCTGGGAGAGCCTAGGACTTGAAGGATGCTCTACCCAAAGCCAAAGCACAAATACCACCCAGGTATGGTTCTAGTAGAGGGGGAGAGACACTAGGGCTGCACCACTAAGTGCCAACCAGGGGCGTGGCCAATTTTATTAGGAGACCGAGAGAGATCTCTGGAGGAGGAAGTTATGCTTGACCTATCAGTAACCTTGGGCACCGAGCCATAGATGCACAATGATCAAGGCCCATTACATTGAGGTATTTTCTAATAGTGACCAAGAGGACAACATAGAGCTAGAGGAAGGTAGATATGACAGCGTGGCCCATGTGGAGAGGGGACCACCACCACCACCAGGGGGAGCTCCTTTCACAACATCGGAAGTACAGGTCATTATTTCCACCCCGTACATACATCCCAAGGCTTACAGTGATGAGATTAAGAAATTCATCCATGAGTTGTTGGAACTTGGGCATATTAGGCCTAGATCTAGCCCCTTTTGCTTCATCAGTTCTCCCGCTGAAGAATAAGGATGGGACATTACGCATGTGCATAGATTACTATACACTAAAAAAAATACCCTGAAGAACCACTACCCCATCCAATGCATAGATGAGCTGATGGATGAGCTGAGAGTGGCCAAGTTATTCTCTAAGATAGACTTGCGTTCAAGGTACCACTAGATCACAATGAGGGATCAGGATGTCCCTAATATGGCTTTCAGGTGTCACTATGGGCTCTTCAAGTTTCTGGTTATGCCTTTCATGCTAACTAATGCACCTGCCAGCTTCTAGTCCTCCATGAACCATGTACTCTATGGAAAGTTGCAGATATTTGTATTGGTGTTTTACAACGATATTTTGATCTATAGAGAGACCTCAGAGGAGAACTTGCAATGCTTGGAGGTGGTGTTGCATATTCTAGAGGAGAAACAATTCTACACCAAGTTGTCCAAGTGTGACTATGGATTGACAAAGACGCTCTATTTGGGGCGTATCATTGGGGAGGATGGAATGACAGGGCATGAGGAGAAGAGCAGGGCCATCCGGGACTAGCTAGTACCCTGGAATGTGAGAGAGTTGAGGGGTTTCATGGGTATATGTACCTACTACAGGAAGTTCATGAAGGCCTTCTCCCAATTGGCAGCTCCCCTCATCGATTTGACCAAGAAGGGGGGATTTGAGTAGACCAATGGGGGGTAGGAGGATTTTGAGTGACTCAAACAGGTGATGAGGAGCTTCCTATATTTCTCACAACCCTTTTTACTTAAGTGTCATGCATCAGGCGAGGGCATAGGAGTGGTCCTGATGCAGGGGCGGCACCCGATAGCTTTTGAGAGTTAGAAGTTACTCCCTCATGAGCGGCTATACTCCATTTACGACAAATAGATGATATCCATAATGCATGTGCTATCCAAGGTTAGACATTATTTGGTGGGTTATATGTTTTGGATGAAGAGAGACCACAAAAGCCTCAGATTTTTTTGGAGCAAAAGCAATTTCAGGAGAGGCAACAAAAGTGGGTGAGAAAGTTGGAGGCATACAACTTTGGCATTGAGTATGTAAAGGGTCGGCACAATGTGGTATTTTATGCATCATCCAGAAGGTCGGCCACCATTTCGTTGGTGATCATTGCGCCATATTGGAGAGCGCAGTTTCTAGTAGAGTATTCCAAGGACCAAATTGCATGTGAGGTCCTTTATGGAATAGTTACAGATGACCGGTACATGGTGATGGAAAAGGTGTTCTGCTATAGGAACCAGATCTATTTAGTTCCCAAATCCTAGTTGAGGAGAATATTATTCAGGCTTCCCATGACTCACTGTTATCAGGGCATCAGGGGTTCACCAAAATGTGCAGGGATATTAAGGAGAGTTTTTCATGGAGGGGCCTTAAGGATGATTTTTTGAGGCACGTACGGGAGTGTGATACGTGAAAAAGGAACAAGGGCTAACAGACACACCCTGTTGGGTTGTTACAACCTCTTCATATCCCTTAGGGTAAATGGGAGAGTATTTCGATGGATTTTATCATCGGGTTGCCTACAATCAAAGGAAAGGACTGCATATATATGGTGGTAGACAAATTGACAAAATTTTCCCACTTCATCACTATTTTTTCCCGGTCCTCGGCCTCACAGGTGGCTAAACTATTTTTCAGGGAGTTATTTCATCTTCATGGTCTTCCGAATACCATTGAAAATGACCAGGACAACAGTTTCATGGGGGTATTTTGGCAGGAGTTGTTCCGGATGGTGGGTATGAAGCTCACACCAAGCACTAGTTACCACCCCCAAACTGATGGGAAGACGAAGATTGTAAACAAGTGGTTGGAGGGCTATTTACGCAATTATGTGAAGGGCTAGCAGCATGCATGGATAAAGTAGTTTCATTTGGGCGAGTAGTGCTACAAAATAATGTACCACATGTACATAGGTATGTCCCCATTTAGAGATTTGTATTGTTATAATGCATCAGCTTTCACTGATGTGATGTTTGGAGACAACAGGGCCCCAAGGGCCAAGGATTGGATCCAGGAGAGACAAGATATTCTACAGGCTCTCAATAACAACCTATATATTGTGCAAAACCAACAAAATATCTATGCTGACAAAGGATGAGTAGAGAGGCAGTTTGAGGTTGGGGGTCTGGTTTTCCTCTAACTTCAATCATACAAACAGTTCATGCTCAAGAAGAATTGGGCTGAGAAGCTCAAGCCCCTCTTTTATGGGTCATACTGAGTCACTAGGAGGGATGGAGAGGTAGTGTATGAGCTATATCTACCCCCAAGGAGACGAGTTCACAACATTTTCCATGTTTCTTTCCTGAAAAAGGAATTGGGGCAGTAGGTGACAACAACTATAGAGTTACCTCCCATGTATGATGAGGGACATCTAGTTTTGGAGACAGAGGCCCTTTTGGACACCCGTGAGATACCTCTTGTAGAACAAGGTCATCATGTAGTTTTTATCAGATGGAGGAATCTGCCTGATGAGGATGCCATTTGGGAGGGAGAGCAGATTCTCCAACATCCATCTTGCATGAGTACAGGCAATGTTTTGGAGGGGAGGACTCTGATATTCCCACTTAGTAATATAGCTAACGGTAAATATCGATTTTGCCAATTTTTTCATATTTTCCACTTTCACTTAGGAAAAGTGGGTTTTTTCATATTTTCCACATTCACTTAGGAAAAGTGGGTTGTAGGACCCCACTTAAGTTTTGGAGCTAAGGTAAGGACACAACTTAGGAGTAAAGGGAAAAATTTAATGGTTAGTGGGGGTGGGGACAAATCCAAGGAGGGAATATGCTCCCCTCTGTGAAATATGCATTCTCGGAGGGAAAGGATGAAGAGTTTGATGGTTGGGTCCCACATGGGAAAATTGGAGGCACAATGAAAAAATAGGAGGCACTCATTTTGGGTATCTTTGATCATTTGAACACTCACCTTGACTAGCACGCTTGATATGGAAGCCAAGTCTGCATATGTTGTTGAGCACAAGATCTTTTCCAGGCGAGAATCTCACCCTTGCTTCAATGGACCACGAGTGCCAGCCCTAGGAGGGAGTCTTCATCACCTTCAGTTAGACCTTAGAGCCATTATAGTGAATTTGTGGAGTTGGTTCAAGAGAGACTGTGTGGCCCTGCGCAGTACCATTTTGTGCCACACGTGGGGCATAGGAAGGAAGAGGAATTTGGGGCTGAGTTTTATGGAGGTATTCTGAAAGGGGATTCACTAAATATCTCAACCATTTTGGGGGAATATAGCAGCATCAGTTACAGGTGGGTCAAAATACACAGGAACTTGAGGAGCTAGGTGAAACTGGGCCAAAATTTTGGGATCAATTTTTGGCCAAATCCTTGTTGGGTTTTTGTGGGTTATTGGTGGAGAGGTTGGGGTTAATTTCCCAAAAATTTTGGAGCACCGAAGGAGTTCCTAGCAGTCATTTCTTATAGCCAGCAGAGCAGTTTCTAGAAGGCCACCATAGAGATTTGTTGGGGACAGCTATACTTTTGTTCGAGCGATTGATTTCTTCGCCTGGGCCTTGATAACTTGCCTTGGTAAATCCCAGGTGCATGCATTCTGATATTATATTGTACCCCATCATTTATCTTAATAAAGTAGCTCATCTCAGAGCATATTTTGGTATTTTATGGGTGTTTAGTGTGGTGTGAAATTTTGTGTGTTTTTTTGCTATGTTTTATTTAATTATCATTGTAAATTTTCCTTAGGAATATTACAGTCAAATCCGAGCTCATAGTCTTGACTCAGCCTATGGGAGGATTTATCAGTCTATGACACCAGAAGATCAACAAGTGTGGCTTACCAGAGGTAGAGATACAGGAGCAGAGAAAAGCACTTGCAAATTACCCTAGATCTAGTGGCAGTTGAACCGGAGGTTGAGAGGAAAAACACAGGGGATCAAGGAGGAGATAAGATAAGTAAAGAGGAGGAGTTTTCCCAACACTTGCTGAAGGCCATTCATGATTTGTCTAGGGTTATTGATGAAATAAGGTAGTATAATTGCAGCAACAACAAGGGAAAAGGTATTCAGGGGAAATTTCTATTGGGTGAGGGCTCTAGCGCTTCGCAACACCACGCAGCTAATGCCCCCAACATACCATTTGTTCCTAGTACACCACCTAGATCCATTATCCCCACGATTTTAGAATTTGGTGGAGGGTCACAAGGGCAAGAAGAGATTCCCATGGGGGATTATTTTTTGGAGTATCATTCCTATGGGGCCAACTTTAGAGAGGTCGTCACTTTCAGGGAATTTTTCTAGCTAAAGGGAAATAACATGAGCAAGGAACAGGGAGGAGGAGGTTAAGAACATGGCACTGATTTGCAGCGTACCATGGGGACATTATTCCTCCTAACTTTTGATGGCTTGTCCAAGAGCTTGGTTAGGGAATGGGTTGAGAAGTTGGATGTCTATTTCCAACACAAACAGATGAGAAAGGTGGAGGCAGTTAAAATTTTCACATTGCATTTAGAAGGGGAAGCGCCTGACTGCTGGTTCCATAAGCTAACCACGATGGGGCATGCATCATTTACAACCTATGAGGACTTCAATAATAAGGTGTTGGAGAATTTTTATTGGAGAGAACCGAAGGAGCACTTTGGGGAGTTGACACGGCTCAAGCAGATGAGTGTTGAGGCTTACATCTCTGAGTTTTTGAGATTGTCACTAATGGTGCCTGATCTATCAGATTCCAGGAGGGTTCTCATGTTTTTATAGGGGCTAAAACATCCACTAAGGATATTGGTGAGGTCAAATAGGCCCACCACCTTCCAAGACGCAGTCGAGAGAACCCGAGACTTGCAGGATTCTCTATCCAAGGCCAAAGCACAAATACCACCCAAACATGGATTCGAGCAAAGGGGGAGAGATACTAGGGCTACACAACTGAGAGCTAACCAGGGGTGTGTCCAGTTGGATGAGGAGACCCAGAGAGATCTCCGTATGAGGAAGCTATGCTTAACCTGTCAGAAACCCTGGGCACCAGTCCATAGATGCACAATGGGCAAGGCCCATTACATTGAGGTATTTTTTGATAGTGACCAAGAGGACAACATAGAGCTAGAGGCAGGTAGATATGACAACGTGGCCCATGTGGAGAGGGTACCACCAACACCACCACCAGCAGGCGGAGCTCCTTTTGCACCATCAAGAGGGGTCCTTGCATATTTATGTGGGGTACCCAATTTTTTAACGTTGAGGATCAGGGGCATCGTGTAGGGGAAAACCATCTCAGTTTTGCTGGACAGTGGGGTCATCCACAATTTAATTGATGCACAGATGGTTCAGAGGGGGGGGTATCAAGACCGAGGATTTTGAGGGATTCTTATTTATTGTACTGGGAGATAGAACCATGTAGTGTACATGATATGTTCCTGCCTTGAGAGTGACCATGGGGAACTATTCAGTGTTGGATCATTTCTTCGTGGTGGATGTACCAGACACCAATGTGGTGATGGGTTTCCAATGGCTCTATTGGCTTGGTACAGTCACTATGAATTGGAGGAAGCTAGAGATGTAGTTTATAGGGCTGGATGACAACTTAGTTGTGTTTCGTGGCATGCATTCTTACGCTCCATAGACAGTTTCACACATAAGCTGGAGGTTCATGTGTGGCATGGTGACATTGAGTGAGCGGTGGAGTTTAGTATTTTTGAGGTTTGGGGTCAGTCCAATCCATCACACCTTGACATACAGGCCATTTTGGATAGGTACCTGGTAGTGTTTGGGGACATACCACTAGGGTATCCACATGACAAGCGATTTGAGCACATGATTGAGCTAGATCTGGAAGTACATACCATTATTACCACCCCATACATACATCCCAAGGCTTGTGAGGATGATAGTGAGTGAGCCATTCATGAGTTGATCGAACTTGGGCATATTAGGCCTAGCTCTAGCCCTTTTGCTTCAGCGGTTTTCCTGGTGAAGAAGAAGGACGGGGCGTTGCACGTGTGCATAGATTATCAGCACTCAACAAAAATACCCTGAAGAAACTCTACCCCATCCCGCTCATAGATAAGTTAATGGATTAGCTGAGACGGGCAAATTTATTCTCCAAGATAGACTTCCATTCGGGGTACCACCAGATCAGAGTGAGGGATCAGGACGTCCCCAAGATGGCTTTCAGGTGTCACTATGGGCACTTCGAGTTTTTGGTTATGCCTTTCAAGCTAACTAATGCACCTACCACCTTCCAGTTCTGCATGAACCATGTATTCTGTGGACAGCTGTGGAGATTCATATTGGTGTTTTTCAACGATATTTTGATCTATATTGAGACTTGGGAGGAGCACTTGCAACACTTGTAGGTGGTGTTGTGTATTCTAGAGGAGCAGCAGTTCTACGCCAAGTTGTCTAAGGGTGAGTTCAGATTGACAGAGATGCTCTATTTTGGGTATATCATTTGGGAGGATGGCATGAGAGTGCATGAGGAGAAGATCAGGGCCATACGAGATTGGCCAGTACCCCATAATGTAATAGAGTTGATGGGTTTCATGGGTATATGTACCTACTATGGGAAGTTCATGAAGGGATTCTCCCAATTGGAAGCTCCTCTCACTGATTTGACCAAGAAGGGGGCATTTGAGTGGACCAATAGGGCGCAGGATGATTTTGAGCACGCCAAACAGGTGATGAGAAGTCATGGTCACACATCCCTTTACTGAATGCGATGCATTAGGGAGGGCGTAGGAGTGGTCCTGAAGCAAGGGGGTCACCCGATATCTTTTGAGATTCGGAAGCTACTCCCCCATGAGTGGTTGTACTCCATATATGACAAAGAGATGTTAGCCATCATGCATGCACTAGCAAAGTTTAGACATTACATGGTGGGTAATAGGTTTCAGGTGAATACATACCAAAATAGCCTCATATTATTTTTGGAGCAGAAGAAAGCGCAAGAGAGGCAACAAAAGTGGGTGAGAAAGTTGCAGGCATATGACTTTGACATTAGTATGTCAAGGTTCAACACAATGTGGTAGCTGATGCATTGTCCAAGAGTTCGACCACCATTTCGTTAATGAGCATTGCACTAGATTGGAGACCATAATTGCTAGTAGAGTATTCCAAGGACCGATTTTCATGTGAGGTCCTTGATGGCGCAGTTATAGATGACCAGTATAGGTTGATGAACAAGGTGATCTACTATTATAACTAGATTTATTTAGTTCCCAAATCCCATTTGAGAGAGAATATTATGCAGGCTTCCCATGACTCATCATTTGCAGAGCATCAGGGGTTCACCAAAACGTATAGGGCTACCAAGGAGCGTTTGGCATGGAGGGGCCTTAAGGACGATGTTTAGAGGCACATATGGGAATGTGATACATGCCAAAGGAACAAGGGTGAACAAGGACACCATGTTGGGTTGTTACAACCTCTTCCTATTCCTGAGGGGAAATGGGAGAGTATTTTGATGGATTTTATCACTGGGTTGCCTACAATCCAAGGCAAGGACTGCATCTACGTGTTGGTAGACAAATTGAAAAATTTTCCCACTTCTTCACTATTTTTGCCTGGTCCTCAGCATCACAGGTAAGTGAATTGTTTTTCAGGGAGGTATTTCTGCTTCATGGTATTTCTAAGACCATTTTCAGTGACCGGGATAGCAGTTTCATGGGGGTATTTTGGCAGGAGTTGTTTTGGTTGGTGGGTACGGAGATCACTGCGAGCACTATCTACCACCCCCACACTGATGGGCAGAAAAATATTGTAAACAAGTGGGTGGATAGATATCTACACAATTATGTGACGAGCCAGCAATGTGCATGGATACGATGGTTGCATTTGGGAAAGTACTGCTACAACACAACATACCACATGTCCATAGGTATTTCCCCATTCAGAGCTTTGTACGATTATGATGTATTTACTTTCGTTGATGTGATGTTTGGAGACAGTAGGGCCCCAAGGGCGAAGGATTGGATTCAGGAGAGCCAAGATATTATACGAGCTCTCAAGGACAACTCACAAACTGTGTAGAACCAGCAAAAGATCTATGGTGACAAAGGACCAGTAGATAGGTGTTTTTCTTGAGACTTCAGTCGTACAAATAGTTCACACTCAAGTAGAAGGGGTCCGAGAAGCTCAAGCCCCACTTTTATGGGTTGTATAAAGTCACTCGAAGGGTGGGGGAGGTAGCGTATGAGTTGGAGCTACCCCCATGGAGTCAAGTTCATAACATTTTCCAAATGTCTTGCCTGAAAAATGAACTGGGGCAGTAGGTGAAAACAACTATAGAGTTACCTCCCATGGATGATGAGGGGCATCTAGTTTTGGAGCCATAGGCCATTTTGGACACCCGTGAGACACACTTGAGGAATAGGGTCATCAGGGAGTTTTTTATGAGATGGTGGAATCTTCTTAATGAGGATACCACTTGGGAGCAAGAATAGATACTCCAACATCCATCATTATAGTTTCTTAAGGAAAAGCAATTTTTTGGCGAGGAGGAATTTGATATTCCCACTTAGAAATATTGCTAAGGGGAAATATAATTTTTTCCAATTTTTTCATATTTTTCACTTTCACTTAGGAAACGTGGTTGTGGGACCCCACTTGAGTTTTGGAGCTACGGAAAGGGACCAGCTTAGGAGAAAGGGGAAAAGTCAAATATTTAGTGGATGGACCACTTTAAGGATGGAATATGATCCCCTCTTAGAATAGGCATTCTTGGAGGGAAAGGATGAAGGGTTTGATGGTTGTGTCCCACATGGGAAAATTGGAGGAACAGTGAAAAAATAGGAGGTGGCATTCATTTTGGGTATCTTTGATCATTTGAACACTCACCTAGACTACAACGGTTGAGTCGGAAGCGAAGAATGCATGTGTTATTGAGCACAAGTTATTTTCAGGCGAGAATCTCACCCTTGCTTCGATGGACCTCGAGTGCCATCCCTAGGAGGGAGTCTTCATCACCTTTAGTTTTACCTTAGATCCATTGCAGTGATTTGGTCGAGTTGTTTCAGCAAAGATTGTGTGGGCCTGTGCAATACCATTTTGTTCCACACATGGGGCATAAGGAGGAAGAGTAATTTAGGGCGGCCGAGTTTTGTGGAGAGGTTCCGGAAGGGGATTTTCTAGATATATCAACCATTTTGGGGGGATTTAGAAGCATCAATTATAGGTGGGTCGAAATACCCAACAGCTGGAGTAGCTAGGTGAAATTGGTCCAAAATTCCGGGGTCAACATTTGGCCAAATCCTTGTTGAGTTTTTGTGGGCTAATTTTGGAGAGTCTGGGGTTAATTTCGTAATATTTTCTGAGCACTAGAGGAGGTTTTAGCATTCATTTCTTACATCCAACAGAGAATTTTCCTTAGGGATAGCACAGAGATTTTTTGGGGACAGTTATGCTTGTGTTCAAGCGGTTGATTTACTCACCTGGGCCTTGATAGTCTTCCTTAGGCAATCCAAGGTGCATGTATTCTTATATTATATTGTAACCCATCGTTTATCTTAATAAAATGGGTCAACTCAGTGCATATTTTGGAATTTTATGGTTTTTTAATTTGGTGTTAAATTTTTGTGTGTGTTTTTGCTATGTTTGTTTTGATTATCATTGTAAATTTCCCTTAGGAATATTACATGAGCAACCTTTCTCCACATATTTGTAATATCAGAAAATGATCAAATCAATTAATTCAAATTATGTATTAGAGCTTTGTTCATATGCTAGAAGTGGTTTGGTTCAATGCTTCTTGACTCAACCTAGCCATTAACTTCACTTATTAATGAATATTCTCCTTTAAACATCCTCTATAAGTTGAATGACTTTTTTCAGACCTTTACATGATGAGTCCTGAACAAGACAAGCTGGAAAAACAAATAAAAATATGATGAGAGCGAGTAATGAGAAGGAATTTTAGTGAAAAACCTCGGTCGCACCCAAAATATAGGCTTTGTGTTACTGGAACTCCTTAGTCACTCCCATAGGTCTTCCTACCAACGGCTAGATCTTTTCAATCGCTCCCACTACACTGTCATGCAAGCGACTGTGGCAGAGGATGCTCAAAATGATATTTCCTCTACTCATTACCCGATCAAACTTGCTCCATTGGATGATCATCATCCATAAATCCTTAGGAAGCCTCTGTAGCCTCTGCAACACTCCAATAATCAACTGTATCAAATCCATTATCATCACAAGTCAAACTAGCTTGATTTGAATGTCATCCAACAACTGCTCCAACACTCAAGCAACAAAACTTAACCATAGCTACTCCAACATATGCAACCATCAATGATAGAACCTACAACTTATCATAGAAGTTTAAAACCATCCATGCACACACATAGTACCATAAACATGACTTGACAGTCTTCAATATTGTCAACTAGGTGTAGCAGCTCCACAACCTGCCAAGGCATCAACATATAAGACAAATACCTGCACCAACACTTGCAACCATTGAACTAAGGTTTTCTACCCATATACAAACAAATTACTTCTGCATCATATGATATCAACAACTCATGCCACTAGGTTTACATCAATTCCTACCATTCACATTGCATTACAACATCAATGCCACATTAAAGCATCAATGGCAATAGTGAATTATTTCGGTATTCACTAATATAAAAGAAGACAAATATATTAAGCATAAACGATCATCATGTTAGTATTTCCACATATAGTTAATAATGGAAAGTGTATTAAATTTACACCAAGCAATTCATTGTATGACTAAAAACAATGAATCCAATAGGTAAATTTAATAACTTACAAAATAATTATAAACTCTATGAGATTCAATCTGTGACAATTATATCTACCATGACTAATTAGTGATATTGTATATCAAATTAATCTAGAAGTTTCGAGAAGATAAATAAATCAAACCCTAACTCAAAAGTTAGAAAATATCTAGGAAATATTGTATATTTCTTTATAATAATTTAATCATTGATTAAATTTGTCAAAGAAACATTAATCATCGTATTATGATCTTACAAAGTTTTATAATTTCATATAAACAAAGAAAATATTTTAAATTCGGATAAGAAAGTTTTTACATTCACAATAAGAAGATATCGACTGAATCTACATTATGGGAGACATATCTACTGGTTGATTTTTGATATACTGCATAAAATTATGGCCCATTGGGCTCTCTTGAGAGTTAGTCTCTCGCCCCTGCATAAAAAACTCCCTTGCTTTGATGACTTTGAGGCCTTTTTATTCAAATATTCCAAATCAGTTTACCATTTGTTATCACTCAAAAAATTCAAAACATAATTTTGACAAGATTACTTATGTTCATGGGTCAAAATAGAGTTTTAGGGTCATTTCAAGTTTGACCAAGGGAAGCATTAAATTTTTTATAGTTTGATCCTACCCTAAGGTTTAAACAAACTCATTTTTAAAAGTCCATCTCAAATCATACATCATTTTAGGATTCATTTCATTTCCCAAATTTTTTATGCCAAAATTTCCTAATTAGCCAAGAAACCACAGTTTCCTAGCACATCACGTTGAAAAAAGTCACTTTGCGCTACGAAAGCGCTGATAGTTTCGTAGCACAAACAGCAAAACTCTGTTTTTTCTAACTTTGAGAATTCAACTTCAAAGGAGGTTTCTGAGCAACTGAAAACGAATTTTCGAAATATGAAAGATGATTTTATTCATAAAAAACCTAACCAAAAAAATCTCTCTCATTTTCTTCACATTCATTAGGAGGTGGCATAAATTGATAAATTAAAATGCGCTATGAAACTGATGTTACGAAACTGTCCTGTACATGATTGTTTAGCAGTAAATATCAAGTTCATTTTTTGGCCAAATGAAGATGTTTTTTGTAATTCTGAAATAATTTTTTCTTCACAACAGCCCCATATACAAAAACCTCTCTCAATTTTCTCATAGGTGTTATCAGTTGAGAGATACAAGGATTTCATTGAAGCCCTATTTTTAGAAACAGAGTTTTATTGTTTTACACATGTTTTTCAAATGCAGTTTCTGGACAGCAGGGGATGTGTTTCAAAAAACCAAGAGAGGTTTTTATTCAAGACATAATGGCCTACAAAAAAAATCCTTAATTTTCTCAAAATACATCATGGATTAGGAGATATAGGCTCTATTCCAAGACATAGTTTTTAGGAAAAAACAGGAGAAATCTGCAAGGATGTTTTAAATAATGAAGAAGAAATGCCTCAAGGAGATTAAAGTAAGTTGGTATATGGTTAATGGAGGAATAATACATGTTAGTTACAGGTTTTTGGCACTTACAAACTTTCATTTTCCAAAATTATGAAGAAATCTGCATACTCAGCAGTTTCGTAGTGCATTCAGTGTAAAAAAGCAGAAAAACGCTACGAAACTATTGTAGCTTCTTTTCTTGTTTATTTTGATCATATTTTAAAGGGTTGAAGACTGAGTTAAGAACTGAATTTTCTATGGAAGATTTATTAAAGGGTAATTGAAATGATGTAGAGGAAATAATTGGGTTTTTTGGAGGATAAAGACTTGAAATGGCAACGCTACAAAAAGCGCTACGAAACTGTTGTGTTTTCGTAGCATAGGACATTACAGCATTTTGAGCAGTGTTTAAAGAAGTTTTAGACAGCTGGAGGCTAGGGAGGATTTATGGGACGTGTGAAGCCAACTTCCAACAACCAAGGACCACAAAATGAAGAGTAAATGATGGTCAGAATGTTCAAAGAATGCAAAAGGTCTTATGCCTAAAAAACGAGGTATTGTTTCCTATTTCTGTGGAGGTCAGCAAAGTGGTCATGAAGAAATGAAACCCATCATCCAAATTCGACCATGTGATGATACACTTGGCAATGATGTAAATTTAAATAGATAAGGTTGTTATAGATAGTGATAAGGAGTTTGAGTCCTTTTTGGAATAGGATTGTTAAGTAGGATAGGTGTCTTTTTGTAATAAATTCCAGGTTTTATGGTTATGCAAGGTGTCAAGGGTTAGAAATTATATGTATCTAGCCTATAGGCATATCATCCCATGTTTTAAGATGCCTATTAAATACCAAGAGGTCAAATTTGACCAAGGTTGGACATTTTTTGGCAAAATACTGTGCTTATTGTAATTGACTGGTTTTCAGCTAATACAGAGAGTTTCTACTTAACCAACTTGGGATTCAGAAGGAGTTTTGGTGTGTTCCTATTCTATTTTCATCTCTTATTATCCTATTGTAGTGGTGTTTATCTATATTACTCAGAATCCATCTTTAGATACTTTGAATTCCTATATAAATGAAATGATTGTGTTTTTACAGTTTCATGTGTGTTTATTTCTTGACTAAAACTCTGATATGCCTCAACTTCCATGTTAAGTAGATTCATTGGTTTACTGAAACTATTTTCACTCCATCATCCCAATGTGTACTTGATGATGTGATTCTCAACCTATATCTATCATTTATCTGTTTATTACCCCACATAGAGTTAGCCATCTATATTTTTATCCAAATCATTAACCCTTGAGAGAGCCCTCTGAGGCTGAGGAAGCTAAGCCTCCGTCAAAATATTAGGTTTGAAATAGTTACATTAATTTGACTGATCAAGCAGCCTATCAGGTCCAATTTTGTGATAAAATTTTGGTGAGTTTTTCGGGAGAGTCTGAAGATATACATCTCCCGAAAATTATGAAGTTGAACTCTTGAAGGTAGCAGGAGCTCAGAATCTGTTCGAGGCTGCAAGTACCTTGGCAACTCCATTGTTGAAGATTTCAAAATTCATAGATTCATGGTGATTCCACTGGACATATGAAGAGCTCAGATGTTTCCATTCTTGTTTCAAGGTATGCATGTATATATTTTTCAGGAATTCATGGTTTCCCAAATCATGTTCCCAAGGATGCATATTTTTTAAGGAATCGTCCAAAATTGAATGGAGAAGATTTGAGCTTAACTTTGAAGCATATATCAGATTTTTGTGACTTTAATAAGGTTCTTAGAGTCAAACATGAAGATTTTTGCATCATATTGTTCTATGATTCATTTCAAGGAAAATGTAAACAATGGATTGAGAGCTTTCCTGTCAGATCTATTAAGTCATTTGCAGATTTTTGGCTTATGATTTTAGAAGAATGGATAGACAGAACAGAGTTGGTGGCAGACTCTCCTTCAATTCAAGGCTTCAAACAATGGAATGATGATCATATTAATGAGGAACTAGATGAAAATTTTTCTTTGTCCTTGTCTTCTTATCTCAAATCATTTGAATGTAAGTCAAAAGATAAGATTCAATTTTTGGATGAAGTTGCAAAGAACATTGAGAAAGACATTGAAGTTTTACAGGGTCAAATTCAATCATATAGTCTTCATGATCATGATCATTCTTTTCAAAATATTTCCATGCCAGAACACAAAGAGAGGATGTTGTTACCTATCTCTTTTGAGTTTGAAGAAGACTACACTATTTTTGAAAATCAGTTTGAACAACAGTTTGATAGCACACAATTGAAATCTAGTGTGGTTGAGCAAAGCATATATGAGTTGTCCAAAGTTGCAGAATGTTTTGAGAATCACCAAACAAATCATTTCTTCTTTGATCCTATAGCCGAATACATGGAAGAGTTCTATAGTCCATATTTTCAGTTATATTTTAATTATGAGGATCAAATACATTATATGTTGCCTTGGTCATTTCAGTATCATGCTTATTGTTGGTTCAAGTGCAGTCAACAGGTTCAAGTGTCATATTAGATCAATGATTGGCTTCATTGTAAGTTTCATGTTGCTTGAGTTAAAAATGGATATTGCAATTGTTAGGGTAGGTAAGAGTGTGTGAATAAGCTCAAAGTTGACTGAGCATCTTTTCAGTAGGTACAGATTTGGTTCTTTTGTAGTGATCATCAAGCTTGAGCCCGAGGTGAAGGCCATAAGAGCTTGGCGAAGTTTCATAAATTTCAGAGTTTTTATTTTCAAGAAGATGGATAGAAGCACTAGAACTACTAGTTCTTTTGTGTACCACGGGGGCACACTATCCCAAGTGGAGCCAATGTTATCACTCAAAAAATTCAAAAAATCATTTGACAAGATTACTTATGTTCATGGGTCAAAATAGGGTTTTAGGAGTGTTGTAGAGGTAAATCCCCTCTGCAGACAGAGGCGATCCCTACTAGCCCAGACCGGGTCTAGCAACAATCAAAACACGCTATGATGCAAGTCCCTAATTGTAATAAACCAACTTGTGAAGAAGGATTACCTCGAATCCTATGTTGTTGTTTGTAGAGAAGGTAGCGCTCCCATTCCTTTGCTCCGGCGGATCACAATCCTCACGCTCGTCGCGATCGAACACCTGCACATGCAAGAAACACAACAAACACAAGCGTAAAATCCAATATATGCAATTATGTGTCAGTCAGAGAGGACACAACTCATGATCATAATGAACAAAATGAGTGGAACCATAACAAATAGTTGCTTATCATTAATGAAACAAAGGATGATACAACCTGGCTCTGACGCTGAAATCTTTCTTTGGCGGGTCGTTAGCGGAATACGTCTCAGTAAAGCTTGTCAGGAATGGGGACAAGCCTCTCTCTTCGATCATCAATCTCCTTGCTATTGATTTGACACTATGAGGACTATTGCAGCATTCTTTAGGCTATGAAGGCTCTTGGAGATTAGCTTTCAAAGGGAAATGGCAAGCTTATATAGATGGAGGAAGGGGATTTGGGATCCCTATAATCATGGGATTGGCCCTATCCTCAAGGAAGCTTCCATGAGAGGTGGAAAACTACTTCCTCTACATGGAAATTCGAAGCCAACTTCCCAACTCAAATTAGAGACCAGTTTAGGAATTGGTTGGGGTCAATCTTCCGCCATTTATTTTTTAAAAACACTCCTTATTAAGCTTGGCACGGGTGAGGCTCTGAGACAAAGCGCCAACTAGCGCGCCCTCTTTGGAGGATTTTCCCCCTTGGCACGAGGGTTGAACTGTGTACCCGCGCCAATGCAAAAAAGGTTATTTTTAGGGTTTTTCACAAGGAGTTGTCTTCAGGGCAATGAAAGTACATGTTCAGGGGAATGCCATGAAAGTGTTTTCAATTTATGTCACTGCTCATAGGTCACGGAATGAGCCCTCCAATGTGCGGGATGGTGAATTGCAGGGACGGTGACAAATTTCTGTGTAACAGATGCCCCCTAAAGCATGAGGCCCGAAAGAGAGAGAGGGGTGAAATGCTTTACGAGAACATGTCCAACTGAAAACACCGCCGTCGGAAAACTTGCGTAGAGAAGTACAAATGATATATTAGATACATGATATATATGTGGTATGGGTGCAGCCATCCATAACATAGTATACAATAATCCAAATCCAAGGTATGGGCGCAGCCATCCAATGAGGATCGATAAATAGACTCAGGTATGGTCGCATCCATCCAATCAGTGAGTCATGTAACTAATCATAATAATCCACAAAATCACAGCCTGGATTCCAACAGACAAAATCCAGGGTCTTGCACTCCATCTCGACCCGAACAAAGTACAAGTTCAAGCATGCGAATAAGTGAGTTGAAGTCGAACATGCAAGAACATCGCTTGATTACCAACCAATGATGAAAGTTGTTAACAGACGTGAGAGGTACCACCATTAATGACAATGGTCCTCAAGGTACTACAGGTACAATCTACGGCATGTGAACCAATGAGCTGACGTCGAACACCCGTAGAATCACTCGATCGGAGGCCAATGATGAAAACCTCACGTCGAACGCGAAGAATCTGCCATTGAGGCATGCAGACTCCAAGGTACCAGAAGGGAGTCTCTAGATCATCTTTCTAGATAATGAGCTGAAGTCGACAGGAAGTGACCTTGATCGAAGGTGGGCCATAGTGTTTCCCACATCATCGACGTGAGACAGAGGAACATAATGTCTTTGTGAATCACGATCAGACGAGAATCAGAGGAAGGTTGGTACTTGCAGAGGTCAACTTCTCTTGAACATATAAATGGCACGACAGTGGATTTGGCAGTATTTTACAACAAAAGATCAAAGGTCATGATAACGAGGCAAAGAGCAGATGAGAGGTCAAAAGGATCACCCAAACCCATGGAGGCAAGTGAAAAACGAGATGAGATGTCCCCAACCCGACATGAACGCAGACAAGTGCCATGTTCAAGAGCGACATACTGCCGACACGACAATGATTTGGTTCCATTTTCCCCACCATTTCTGGCGAGTACCTCTTTATTTTTACACAAGATTGAAGAGGATGCCATATGATTTCTATATAAGTCCATCCTAGTACATTTTACGAGCCCTAGGAAGGAGGAACTCGAATACCGTCATTACGACTGAATCCAATGTCATCAGGGTTTAACGAGTCTGACAAAGGAAGAACTCGGCGTCTTTTCATATTTAGAGAGTTTGAAAAGACAGCTGAAAAGTAAAATCCAATGGTCCCTTTTCATAAATAGTTCCTCAGACCCGAAAAGGTAGAAAACAATATCTGAGAAAACCTCCTAATCGTGATAGGCTAGGGTATTCCTTTTTCGTAAATAATCTATCCCAGCCTGAAAAAGGGGTAAACGTATACTGGGTAGATATCGTTTCGCGTCCACTTTAACGAGATCGAAATGACAAGGGACTCAACAATCTTTTCATGTTTAGAGAGTCAGAAAAGAGCTGAAAGATGAATTCAAAATGACTTTTTTGTGTTTTTACCGAGTCTGAAAAAGTATAAAATACAACTCGTATCACTACCCAAGTCATGTAAAAACCTGTCGCTGCACATAAAAGCAAGTATAAAATCCATTTCCGACAAAACATATTAAAATATTGAGAAAAAATGACATTTAAAACCTAAATTTTGACTTGAAAAGTTATAAATAGGCTCCAAATGGTAAAACAAATTTACTTTTACTTTTTACCTCACTTGGAGAGCAACAGTGGTCTGTTTGTGTGCAAACTTGCGGTGGTGATTGCGAATGATCAAGGAAGTCATTCAGCTCCTCGTTTGTTCCATGTAAAAGGTGTTCCCTTCAGCTCCATTTTAATTTATTTTTTATGAGTTTCCATTGCACAGTCGATATCTGAAGGAGACTTTTTAAAATTTTAGGGCTCCTCCATTGGCGTGGGTATTGGGCACGGACCCGCGCCAATGGATTTTTGCTCACAAAGGGGTCGCGCCAATGGCGCGACATAATTTTCCACTTTAAATTTCTAAACAGTGAGCCATCCATATGGATTTTCAAGCATGACAGAGATCTAACAAGGGTTTTTGATCATATTGATGCAGGTAACCAAGCACAATGGTTATCGAATGGAAGGAAAGGGAACATGGAGAGGAAGATGAAATGGCTATGGAAAATGAAGCCTGTATGAATGCACTGAAGAATTGTGGACTCAAGAAATTTTTTCTTACTCCATGTTTACGAGCTCAACCTGAGCTGCTACAATACTTGGTCAGCATATAGGATGAAAATGAAGAAGTATTTAAACTTCAGAACCAAGTGTTGGAACTTGAGGTTTCCGACGTGTATTTCATCACCGGGTTGTCACACAGAGGCCCAGTACCCATTCTGATGGGCAGCAGACCTTCCGGAGAAAATATGGAACAAGTAATGGTGAGGGTGTGCCCAGGGGCACGGACCGGATCAGGAAGCGGGAAGGTGGATATCCACACTATCCACGATCTAGCACTCAGAGTAGTGCTACACACCATTACGTGGGCTGCGGGATCGCAGGCACCGCATGAGGCAACCAAAGCCCAACTCATACTAGCCTCTGAGTGTATGAGTCCTACACTGTTCGATTGGGCTATAGCGGTGACAACCAATATCAAGAGGCAGTTGACAAGATGCAAGCAAGTCAAACTAAAGCAGTTTGGCTACGGTTCCATTTTGGTTTCGTTCATCCTGGAACGACTACCTATTTCCCAGGGCCAAGGGGCCATAGTTGCTGAGCCGGTACCAGGAGAGCCTAGGATGGCTTGCTGGGCAGCACTTATGCCCAGGTCAGGAGGAGGCCAACAGATGTCTTAGAGGCCAGAGTTCTTTGGGTGGTTACGGTGACAGCTAATCGTGGTCGAATATTGGCCCTATGCCGGGATCGATTTCACCGAAGATCCCGATCTTCCGCTCCTGGAGGGGGAGGATTGGGATGAGGAGTTGGGTATGATACTCTCTTTTTTATTTTGATGTATTTATGATTTTTTTGGTAATACATGTCTGTTCTAATAACAGTTGTTATATGTATGCAGATGTCGGCCCAGAGAGGCCCACGAGCATGTCGCCCATTGCGTGGAGAACCCATGTCGAACATGACCCTCAAGCTGAGGGTGGCGAAGGAGGTGAACTGATTCATAACCTGGAGGGCATTGCTCGGGGGATCCCGGACTATGCACGGCTAGCATATGTTTCGCTAGCATACCAGCGACACACTGTGGGGGTGCCTAGTCGCCTCCACCAACTACTGAGACGCTTAGTGCACGCGGTGACTTGTTATCACGAGCACCATGCATATTAGACATTAGGGCTTTTGATATGCATATTTTTTGAGAGACATGTCGTCTCCGGCTATATTAAGACAAACATGTATATTTTTTTATTTTATGTGATGCACACTATGTAAACATTTTGACACACACATATATATACATATACCTATTTCTGGATGGATCTCTTTTACATGTGATGATGTTTTTTATATGCTATGCAAATGACTAATACAATGTTATCTTAATGCATCAGTTGCATAACAAACAACCCAATGAAAAATTTCACATAATGTATCTAATCACACATTTTATTTTTATACAAGCTTAAAAGCACACATGAAAACACACATGCAAACTATGCTTGGAAATGAGTTTTATTTTTATGCAAGCTTAAAACAAAAACTATGCTTGAAATGAGGAAGACGGGCATGCCCCCCAGCATGGTGTCTCAATTCGAGGTACATGCCCCCCAAGCTTTAGTCCATAGGAAATGGAGTGAAGGTTCAAAACATAAGAGATTTGATCTAAATCTACCAAAACTCGAATTGAATGTGCTCGTGTTTCATTATTTTAACGAGGTTGACACACTTAAAAGAACTTTCCTCGTAGCAACTTGTTTCATTGTTTTAGGAGCTTGGCACAAGAAGAGGAACTGTGCTCCGGTGAGCTCAACGGAGGAGGCTCAGGTGAGAGATGATCAGATACATCATGCTCTAGACAATTAGACACTGCCCCCAAGTTAGGGATGAAGGAGGAATGATGATGTGTATCGCTCCAAGGTAGCTCCTCAAGAGACATTGTTTCAACAATGGCTTCGTCAGAAGGGAAAATATCTTTAAGAGGATCAGGTGAGTCGGCCTCACTGAGCCAGGGGGATTGAGAATAGATATCTAAAGCCATGCTTGAGGGATCATGTTGAGGAGGGGGAGGATCAGATGCGGCAACGATTTCACAGTAATTAATCTCTACTGGAGTTAAGGGCATTGATTCTCCAAAATCAGTCACCTGTTCAGGCGAAGGGATGATCCATGGGTCGTCAGACCTGGAGATCATATTAACTTGAACGGTGTGTGGTGGTGGCGCGGGAAAAATACCCATGAGGACGAGGTTCTTGAAGAGACCGGGTCCTACACTGTCGAGGGGATTTGGGATCTTATCCACGTAAGGAACGTTGTTCTCAGAGGTAGAGGTGAAGAAAGACAACTGATCCACAGTAACGATTTTGCCCTCATTAGGGAACTTAAGAAGTCAAAAGAGAGTGGATGTCACGCATAGCATAGCGTGAGTCCAACTGCGGCCGAGAAGAAGGTTGTAGTTAAGCTTGGCGTCAACTAATTCTACTTCTACGTTGACTGTCTTCCCTTGTAACGTAATCGGAAAACTCTCGAGAACACCCAGGGGTTTGGATTCCCGACCATCGAATGCCTCTAGGGCATTGGGAGATGATGAAAGAGCCGAAGAGCCAATGGCCTTCCAGCAAGCAGACGACATGACACAAGTAGAAGCACCCTCATCCACAACGGCCCTATGGATATTAAGACCGTTGATCTCGACTTGAATAACAAGAGAAATTTGATGTGGAATTTGGGGGGTAAAATTTTCTAAGTTGAAGGTGAGAAGATTAGAATCAGTGGAATCAATTCCACCGATTGCAGATAAAAGAGCTTTCCGTTGCGAAGGGCAACTTTGAAGAACTTCCAATGCAGACATGGCAGAAGGCGCCTGTGCCAAATCTTCAACAATACTGTAGTGCTGAGCGGCATGGGCATTTGGATTGTAGGAAGATCTTCGCAGAACACATTTGGAAGGTGGCTTCACAACAGGTTCAACAATAGGCTTCTCAATTTCCAAAGGACCAAAGATAGGTGGGGGAGGTGGGCCATCCACAACTTCCTTTCCAGCTGCCTGACGCGGTCTAGCATAATCCTTCGAACGCGTAGCAACGGAGACAGGTGTAGTACCATTCATCATAAAGACTAGGGACCCAAATGGTGCAGATGGTGAAGGCTGTTCAACCATCTGGGTCTGCTGAGACGGGAACCGTTCTTTAATGACTGCCGAAGTCCCTTTGGAGCCTTTGAGAAGTTGACTAATTTCATATCGTCGTGGACAATCCTTGGTATAATGATCTCCTTCACAAATAAGGCAGGGGTACTTCGGTTTACGTTGAGAACCGTCCTCAGTACGAGGTTTAGAAGAGTCTAGCTTTGGGGCGTCGGGTTTGGATTTTCCTTTGCCCTTCTTTTTTCCTTTGGAGGCTTTTTCCGTAGGATTAGCCTGAACGGCATTGACCTCTGCAGTTTTTCCAGAATCTGGAGGGGCGGGAAGAGCAGAATTATTGGAATAATTAGACTTCTGCTTCCCATTCGAAGATTTTCAAGAATTTTGAGACACGAAACCAATAACACCATCCACCGCTGGGATAGGTGGAGCTTTAGAGGTTCTTGGGCATGGAGCATCAGTAAAAATATCATAAAGCGTGCTGAACTGAGAGTATACCAGATCAAGATACTGGGCACACACTATGGCTTGTTCTTCAGTCACACATGCCCCCATAGCAATATCTTGCACGATTTTGTTAACGAAGGATGTGGTGAACCAATGAGTTAGTAGTTGATCAGGTATATCAAAATTGATCAGCCTACGACGACGTCGCCACTCATGAATATGATCGGATATGTGGGTGGCTTTATCCTGCTTCAACGAAGTCAGGAGATGCATCTCGACTTCATAGCGAACCGGTAACTAAAAGTGAGTCAGAAAAGCCATTGCTAAGGTATTGAAATCTTGAAATATGCCACGGGGTAATTCAATATACCACTTAGTGGCAGCACCGGTAAGAGTGCGCTGGAAGAGACGTAGACGAATTGAATCATCAACCCAAGAATTGGACGAACACCGAAGATGGTAAGTCATTACATGAGCTTGGGGGTCTTCTCCAGCTTTACCTTCAAACTTTTGGCAGTCTTCGGGTACCTTGGTCGGAACTGGAGGCCAATAAGGATTGTGAAGAATCGGATCATTGGTTAATTTAGAAACGTCCGGTAATTCCAAGGTAGCAAAGAACGAAAATTGCGGATTGAACGGCATGCCAGGCCCTCAATAAGGATCGGTACCTATACTCCACGCTGGTTGAGTATATCCTTGCCCCCATGAGTTCTGTCCCATAGGATTCTGACCGTAGGGGGTATAGGGCGTATAACCAGTCTAATTAGGTTGCTGGTAACCAGTGTACAGGGCTTGATAACCAGAGTATGGAGCTTGATTATATGTTGGCCCTGTTTGGGCAGTCTGTGCATTTGGTTGCTGAGTATAGGTGTAGCCGGGTTGTTGAGAGTAATAGTTAGAACCTTGGGGCTGGTTGTAATTCGGTCGGTATTGACCATGAGAATAGTAACCACCTTGAGGTTGAGCGGGCTGCTGATAGGTGGGACCCTGCTGAGCCTGATAATTAGGATGCACCGGTTGATTCGGCTACGGCATTGAATAAATCGGTTGTTGGGCAGGGTTGACAGAGTGTGCAGGCTAGCCTAGTTGGATAGGCTGACCTGGCTGAATGGGCTGCCCTGGTTGAACAGGTTGACCGGGATAAACAGGTTGTGCTGGTTGCGCAGGTTGACCTGGCTGTTGTGGAGCACCAGGTTGTACCGGATGGGCCGGTTGGCCTGGTGGTGGAACACCGGGTTGTGTCGGATGGACCGGTTCGCCTGGTGGAGGAATGGAGCCAGGTGGTGGTTGATAATCGGTTTGACCTGCAACAGGACCATAAGATGGTCCTGGCTGATGTGCAACATTTGGAGCAACAAGATACTAAGGTTGCATGGGTTGGGAAGGTTGGACTTGCCCCCCAAGACCGTATACCGGCCCGGTTTGGTACCCCGATTGACCTGTGAGTCCTTGAGGTTGCCCTGGTTGGACTCCAGGAAGAGGCTGCACGAGTTGACCTGAAGGGTTGTAATACTGTCCTTGCGGACCGTATAATGGCCCTTGATGGCCCGCAGGGTAACCTTGCGGGTCATAAGGATAGCCAGGCTGGCCCGAAGGTTGGCCTTGAAAAGGTTGTCCTTGCGGGTTATAAGGTTTCCCGGCCTAGTTATACGGTAAACCCTGAGCATGAAGTTGAGCCTCAAGAGCGAGTAAACGTAAAGGATTCCCATGCTCATCGTACTGATATGGAAAAACGTACACGGGCGTACCATCCTGTGCATAATGTGAAAAATACGAGCGGTTTGGATCTTGAGAGGATTTTCCGACCTCGGGGTTCGATTGTTGTAGGGAAAATCGATACTCCTCAAGAGAAATGTTCTCCGGCATAGCAGAATCTATATAGACATCTTCGGGAAGCGATGTGGTCCTTACGGACTGAGCGGTAACAACAGGTGTAGATGCAGCCACACAAACAGTGGGCCTAACGGGTACAGAAGTGACTTGAGGGGATGACGTGATAGGTGTCCTAGGAGACATCCCCAACGAAGGAACAATCGGCCTCATAGAAGGAGCTGATACTCCCATAGAGGCAGCGGTGGCGATAATATGACCTAAGGATCTATACCCTGCTGGTAGTGAGGGATTGGGCGAAGACATAACAGATGATTCGGGGTTGTCTTCAGGGAATAACTTTCGAGTTACTTCTGGGAACAACTGGTAATATTCACCAGATGTGGGGATTTCCTCTCTAGCAGAATGACTGGATTCACTCATATTTGAACCTGCTGCTAGATCTCATAACAGAAGGCAAGGACTAGGAGGAATAACAGCAGCTAAAAAAGGCAAACCCGATGTAAGAGGAGGGAAATTTTCCCCTACTCCCAATCCGGACCAAGGGTCGGAAAAGGGCCAATTGAACTTAACTGGTCCTCCAAAGGGAAGCTCAGACAGAACCGGTCCCCCGTCAGGAAACTCGGAAACGATGGGCTGCTGAGGTTCAGTAGAGGATTGAGAAACCTCTGAAGAATCGCCCATATATGTACTACCAGTAGACGAAACTGAAGGTTCCGCCATTGTGGTAGTAATGACAAGAGAAAAATATCAAACACACACACGGGCTGAAAAAGAACCAAGGCACACAATCAAACGGCCAACAAGCAAAATCTAACAGGGCGTGTGATCGCGGGTGATTTATTTTACGACATTGAAACTTAGAAACTTCATCGTTTCATGTTTTAAGAGTCGAGAAACGGATGAAAGATGACTCTATCTCTTTCAGTTTTGAAGCAAGCGTGAAAGGACAAGCGCTTGGTGATATTTTCAAATTTAAGGAGTCAGATAAGATCAAAATGACTGCTCAAGAATGCTAGGCAAAGGGTGTACCAAATAACCGTGAACTGCAATATACACCTTGGTTTCAAAATGAAAGAGAAATCAACCAAGGACTTAACGTACGTGCAGGCAATCTCCCCGAATGCTGTGTCCGGTGTATCATGGGTATAGGGCGGCAGACTCGGCTTCCTATGGATAAAGGATAGAAACCTAGTGGGGTCTCCCTTTATATACGCGATGGTACGGGGAGCACAAGTCCGTACTAGTGCTGTCTAAAGCCAAGAGGTGAACGACAGCTACTAGGTTTAAAGACGCCGGAACACGTCTCTAGCCTAGACCTCTAAATATTTTGTTAATGTTTCAATGCTGCCTTAGTGTAAATTGAATGAATTTTAATGTTTATCTTCAATTATGTTTCAGTTTTCAGGCCCTAGCGAATGCAATGTCTCAAAATCTCCTAAATGCACACTACATGCCACAGTATATCATTTCATTCGATGAAAGCTAATTATGATAGAGTTAGGAGCTTTTCACACAAGAACAAAATGACCAGACAACAACCAATGATATCTCTAATGTAGCTAATGGAAACTAAAAGCTTTTCTTTCAAAGTTACTAATCACTAATAACACCAAAAATATCTAATTCACACTAACTAATCCAAAGCACAAGAGATCTTTTTTGTATTTTCAATGTTTAAGAGAAAAATGCACTAAACAATGAAAACTAATGAGACAAGAAATTTGAGAAGCAAAATCAAAAGAGAAAAACAATCAAATTTCACTCAATGCAAGCACACAATCAGATCTCAAATCGACAAACAATCCCTCAAATCAAAAGATGCCCAAAGACTCAAATGAAACATGTAATCTAGGCCCAAAACGAGATAAAGTGGAGTTCAAGCGAAGAAGAAACCAATCACTCAAACAACACAATAAATTGATAGACAACCACCAAACGAATGCAGAGAAGCAATCACAAAGTTGACTGAACAGACAGAAACCAAAAACTCCCAAGGGAGGCTCGACGCACAATAGCACCTAGATGCCCTAGGGCTACAATGTAAAATCGATAGAAATGGGCAAACAATCAAAGGATGAAGGTCACAGTCAGTCAAACAAGGCTCCAGAACACTCAAGCAGTCGCAAAAATAAGACCAAACACCCAGATCAGTCTCAGAAGGCTCAAAACACAGTAAACCCTAACACCTTACAGGATTGGCGCGACTGTAAGGCTGAAACTAGCGCCAGAATGGAATTGGCGCGAGTAGTACACTGACAACATGCGCCAGTGGGCGCGACTATCACACTGAAAAGCGCGCTTGCCAAGTTTACTAAGGAAAAATGAAAAAAGAGCAATCCAAGAAGCAGACCAGAGATGGTAAAGCTAAACAAAAAGCCAAACACACAGCAAGAGCTAGCCAAAAGAGTTGATCAAGCAAGTAAATTCAAGGATGGACCAAAAAGACAAGACAATACTCCAAGTGTTCAGTTCATAAACTAAACCAGAGATTGACTGAAGTAGCATTCATCTACTTTCACTAATGCAAAGAAAGAGCGTTTCGAAGGCTATCTGGCTAGCTTCAGGCTCCGTCTGTAGTTTATAAAGCAAACACCAAGCTAATTCCCCAGCGGAGTCGCCAATTTGTTGTAGAGGTAAATCGCCTCTGCAGACAGAGGTGATCCCTACTAGCCCAGACCGGGTCTAGCAACAATCAAAACACGTTATGATGCAGGTCCCTAATTGCAATAAACCAACTTGAGAAGAAGGCTTACCTCGAATCCAACGCTGTTATTTGTAGAGAAGGTAGTGCTCCCGTTCCTTTGCTCCGGCAAATCACAATCCTCACGCTCGTCGCGATCGAACACCTGCACATGCAAGAAACACAACAAACACAAGCGTAAAATCCAATATATACAATTATGTGCTAGTCAGAAAGGACACAACTCATGATCATAATGAACAAAACGAGTGCAACCATAACCAATAGTCACTTATCATTAATGAAACAAAGGATGATACAACCTGGCTTTGACACTGAAATCTTCCTTTGCCGGGTCGTCAGCGGAATACATCTCGGTAAATATTTTCAGGAATGGGGACAAGCCTCTCTCTTCGATCATCAATCTCCTTGCTATTGATTTGACACTATGAGGACTATTGCAGCATTCTTTAGGCTATGAAGGCTCTTGGAGATTAGCTTGCAAAGGGAAATGGCAAGCTTATATAGATGGAGGAAGGGGAGTTGGGATCCCTATAATCATGGGATTGGCCCTATCCTCAAGGAAGCTTCCATAAGAGGTGGAAAACTACTTCCTCTACATGGAAATTTGAAGCCAACTTCCCAACTCAAATTAGAGACCAGTTTAGGAATTGGTTGGGGTCAATCTTTCGCCATTTATTTTTAAAAAACACTCCTTATTAAGCCTGGCGCGGGTGTAGCTCTGAGACAGAGCACCAACTGGTGCGCCCTCTTTGGAGGATTTTCCCCCTTGGCGCGAGGGCTGAACTGTGTACTTGCGCCAATGCAAAAAAGGCTATTTTTAGGGTTTTTCACAAGGAGTTGTCTTCAGGGAAATGAAATTACATGTTCAGGGGAATGCCATGAAAGTGTTTTCAAGTTATGTCACTGCTCACAGGTAACGGAATAATGTGCGGGATGGGGAATTGGAGGGAAGGTGAGAAATTTCTGTGTAACAAGGAGTCATTTCAAGTTTTACTAAGGGAAGCATTAAATTTTTTATAGTTTGATCCTACCCTAAGGTTTAAACAAACTCATTTTTAGAAGACCTTCATGTCAAATCGTTCATCATTTTACGATTGATTTCATTTCCCAAATTTTTTGTGCCAAAACTGCCTAATTAGCCAAGAAACCACAATTTCATAGCACATCACGTTGAAAAAAGTCACTTTGCGCTACGAAAGCGCTGATAGTTTCGTAGCGCAAACAGCAAAACTCTGTTTTTTATAACTTTGAGAAGTTAACTTCAAAGGAGGTTTCTGAGAAACTGAAAACGAATTTTGGAAATATGAAAGAGGTTTTTCTTCATAACAGAACTAACTACAAAAAACTCTCATTTTTTTCAAATTCATTAGGAGGTGGCAGAAATTTATAAATTAAAATGCGTTATGAAACTGTTGTTACGAAACTGTCATGTACATGACTGTTTAGAAGTAAAATTCAAGTTCAGTTTCTGGCCAAATTAATTTTTTTTTTGCAATTATGAAATAGGTTTGTCTTCATCACAACCCCAGATACAAAAACCTCTCTCAATTTTCTCATAGGTGTTATTAGTTGAGAGATACAAGGATTTCATTGAAGCCCTATTTTCAGAAATAGAGTTTTCCTGTTTTACACATGTTTTGAAAATGCAATTTCTGGACAGAAGAAGATGTGTTTCAAAAAACCAAGAGAATTTTTTATTCAAGACATAATAACCTACAAAAACCTCCTTCATTTTCTCAAAATACATCATGGATTAGGAGATTTAGGCTCTGTTCCAAGACGTAGTTTTCAGGAAAAAACAAGAGAAATCTGCAAGGATGTTTTAAATAAAGAAGAAGAAATGCCTCAAGGAGCTTAAATTAAGTTGGTTTATGGTTAATGGAGGATGAATACATGTTAGTTACAGGTTTTTTGCACTTAAAAACTTTCATTTTCCAAAGTTATGAAGAAATATGCATACTCAGCAGTTTCGTAGCGCATCCAATGTAAAAAAGTAGAAAAGCGCTACAAAACTGTTGTAGTTGCTTTTATTACTTATTTTGATCAAAATTTAAAGGGTTGAAGACTAATTTAAGAACTAAATTTGCTATGGAAGTGCATTAAAGTTTAATTGAAACTATGCAGAGGAAAGAATTGTGTTTTTTGGAGGATAAAGACTTGAAATGGCAGCGCTAAAAAAAGCGCTACGAAACTGTTGTGTTTTCGTACCGCAGGACATTACAGCATTTTAAGCAGTGTTTAAAGCGGTTTTAGACAGCTGGAGGCTAGGAAGGAGTTATGGGACGTGTGAAGCCAACTTCCAACAACCAAGGTCTACGAAATGAAGAGTAACTGATGGTCAGAATGTTCAAAGAATGAAAAAGGTCATATGCCTAAAAAACAGGGTATTGTTTCTTATTTTTGTGGAGGTCAGCAAAGTGGTCATGAAGAAATGAAGCCCATCATCCAAATTCGGCCATGTGATGATACTCCTGGAAATGATGTAAATTTAAATAGATAAGGTTATTGTAGATAGTGATAAGGATTTTGAGTCCTTTTTGGAATAGGATTGTTAAGTAGGATAGGTGTCTTTTTGTAATAAATTCCATGTTTTATGGTTATGCAAGGTGTCAAGGGTCAGAAATTGATGTATCTAGCCTAGAGGAAAATCATCCCATGTTGTAAGATGCCTATTAAAGACCAAGAGGTCGAATTTGACCAGGGTTGGACATTTTTTGGCAAAAGACTGTGCTTATTGTAATTGACTGGTTTTCAGCTAATACAGAGAGTTTCTACTTAACCAACTTGGGATTCAGAAGGAGTTTTGGTGTGTTCCTATTCTATTTTCATCTCTTATTATCCTATTGTAGTGGTGTTTATATATATTACTCAGAATTCATCTTTAGATGCTCTGACTTCCTATATAAATGAAATGACTGTGTTTTTACAGTTTCATGTGTGTTTATTTCTTGACTAAAACTCGGATATGCCTCAACTTCATGTTAAGTAGATTCATTGGTTTACTGAAACTATTTTGACTCCATAAGCCCAATGTGCACTTGCTGATGTAATTCTCAACCTATACCTATCATTTATCTATTTATTACCCCACATAGAGTTAGCCATCTATATTTTTATCCAAATCATTAACCCTTGAGAGAGCCCTCTCAGGCTGAGGAGGCTAAGCCTCAGTCAAAAGATTATGTTTGAAATAGTTACATGAAGTTGATTGATCAAGCAGCTTATTAGGTCCAATTTTGTGATAACACCATTTTCGTTTTAATAACTTCTCCCTTAGTAACAATCTTAGGGTTAATGGTAATTTAGATTAATGGATTCCTGTTGAATCCATGGCTATTTAGTAAAAATGTATCATTTCTTTACTGTAACTTATTCCAACCAATTTAAAATATTTCCGCCCAAAATATTTAAGCCATCTTCGATTAACCTTCCTGCATCATATAAAAATGAGAATTCGTTCCTTATAAATTACATAATGGTATAGAAGTGAAATGAAGTAAATTTATTTTCTTACTTCGTTGGATCATTATTTTCTTAAAATAATCTTAAAGGAAAACTATTCCAGCTACAATACATACTTTACATGCCTCTCATTATATGTAAGTGTTTTAGTTGTTACAACGCCCCTCCAAAAATTTTCCTACGCTTCGATTTAGGATCCTACCTTCTATTTATAAGAACTTATCTTTCACGGTCATCAAGTGTTCCTCTTTATTTTCTAGTGTCGTAATCGATTATTGTTTCATGCAACACTTATGTGATTTTTTGACTAAGTATTATTGGTAGCAGTAGCTTAAATTTTGAGACAAAATAAACCATGTCAAACACAAGGAGACCCTTGTTATGGTATTGCACTGATTGTTGGTCTTGCCTCTAGGAACTAAAAACTCCCCTGCCAATGGAGACTATTCAATTCCTTGAGGAACTGAACTGTGCAATCCTGGAAGACGGGAAAAAAATGGGAAAGTAAATTGTGCAATTCCCCCTTAAGTGTCAAAACTGCAGGATCCTCTTATTCAATGAATTTCATGATCCCTTGTCACTGGTAATTACATAATACTTTTTTCCAGTGGACTACGCATCCTCCTGGAAAAATTCAATTCCCCGTCCTTAGAAAATAGGGATTGCACTTTCTTCTTTGACCAAGTCACACAAGTTTTTATTTTTTATCCATGGACAAGTCTTGCTTTCTCCTTGATCTTAGCAATGTGTGTCATAAACCCTAACCCTAACCCTGTAGGGGTAAATATATATAATGGAGGCTTATAGAGCTCATTTTCACACTCGACATTGGAGCTCTAGCTATCCCCATGAGATCAAGGAGCTTCATATTTTTTTTGTAGCGCTTTTCCAAGTAAGTTTCTAAAGTGTCACTTTTTAGTGCATTTTATTTATTTATTTATTTATTTATTTATTTTTATTTTTATTTTTATTTTTTTATTTTTTTCAAGTGTTGCTTTTCCCATTTATTCTTGTATTTATTGGTTTTTATGCTATTATTACCTTGTACAATTGTTATTTTAGTTCGTCGTTCCATTTTTACAAGTTTCGCATCCCTCCCAAGCCATTTTTCCTACCAACAGTTATTGTTGATGGGTCATTTTATGGATGCATGTTCTTTCCTTCGTATGATATTTTTTGGTATATAATATTGATTCATATAATTCATTCAAAAGTTGATCTATACTTTCCTTTTCCTTATCCCTGGCTCTAAAACTTGTTTTATTTTTTCTGGGTTGAACTTTTGCAACCTTAAGGCTTGCTGGCTTCTCCCACTATACAGTGTGCAATCTTAATATGCAAGCCTCCTCCTTGCTAAATACAATTGTGCAATGTGTAGACATTGGACTCCTACAGCTATGCATTATGTAATCCCATTCATCGGTGGTCTAGCCTGGCCATTGAGACTGTGCAAAGCGCAATCCTCTTCCTCCTCCTCTTCTGTCAGATGAGACTACACATTGTGTAGTCCCAAGCCTCAAGCCTTCCCTTTGTTAGTCCAAACTACACAATATTCCTCTCTCATTGTGCATTTCACAATTCTAGAGCTCAGCATGCCCTCTTGCAGCCCAACATCACAAAATATTTCTACTTAGTCAATGTATTGTTTATTTTAAATTGATTGTTGAACTTGTTATCACTCCACCAGATTCCCAAGGCTCAGGAAGGAATCCCAACAAAGGTAACCACTAACCAAGATTTTGACTTGATAGCTAGCCCTATCATGTTGGAGAGGGCTCTCTCCAAAAGGGTCACAGCCAGGAGGGTTGGAGAAATTAGTTTTTTAGACTAGATAATGAGTGCAAGGGGTTGTTTTGAATTGATTTGGTTGGGAAAATCATTGGATAAAGGAATTAGGTCAAGGAAAGCTAGGTTAGGGAAAATGGAGTTAGGGTTGCAGGGATTAATGGGACAAGGTAGGTACAATGCCAATAAATTGAAAAGAAATGTTATGGAATGGTTTCGAAAATTGTAAGAAAGTTTAGAAGAGCATAAGGGATGTATTTCTCTCAGACAGAAGATAATGAAACAAAATATGATAAATTACCCAAAACAAAGCATGTGCAAGCATGTATTCTGAATTTCAAACTTATAAAAGATCATAACATAGATA
Source organism: Pinus albicaulis (assembly GCA_034641835.2). Lineage (NCBI taxonomy): Eukaryota > Viridiplantae > Streptophyta > Pinopsida > Pinales > Pinaceae > Pinus > Pinus albicaulis. The sequence continues at coordinate 1,857,484,019 of CM076575.1, read as the reverse complement.
TGAAAGTGAGATGAACAATACATTAAAAAATATGTGACTGAATAAGAAATAATGAAATACATTCAATACCATAGGTATCCCATAAATGTAGTTGGAACTCCTCTTTATTAGCTTTGCCAAAACTGAGTACATGTTCTGTTGATCAACTAGAAAAATCAAACTAATTCCAACCTTTGAATAATGTGAAGAACTGAGCTAAATAGACATGAAAACCACCTTCACTCATCCTGAAGGGTCGAATCCATGAGGTGAGGAAGATATTACACAAAAATATGAATTGATAGCTAGAGTATAGGATGATCAAAATGACTCATTCCTATCTCATGTGAACTGATTCATTAAACCTCGTTTGCTTGATTTACCTAATGTATTTACCCTAGTAAATAGTAAAAACATGATAATTACATTCATATTCATCATTTACATAGGTAAATTAAACATTACCCAAGATAAAAATCAAAACTAGAGTGAGACTCAGAAAATTTCTAAAGACTTCCAAATGCACCATTTTCTTGTTAAACGCATAGCGACCATGCATAAAATATCCTTTTTGTTCAATGTTGAATTTGAGTGCCTTCCCGGTGTCCAAATATGCTCCGAGAAGGCTCGTTGGAAAGCCCTTCAAGTATAATTTCCAGAAATATTTTCATTTTGCAAAATTAAGCCCATTTCCCCTGTCAAAAATCACTTCTCCCAAGATTGGTAAACGCGCAGCGACCAGGCAAAATTTGAGGCAGAAACATGGTTTTTTGAAGGTTTTTTTACTTTTTCAGTGACCAGTTCTCCTCCAAAAGCTTAGAAAATCCACAAGGTTGATGTTCTCATCATTAAAAATCTTATGGTCGTGGCCATTTTTCCATTAGATTCCCCAAAAAAACGTGTAGCATCCAAGGCGTTGCACATTTAGCAAATTTTCTGTGTAAAAATATCCTTAAAAACATAGAAATGTACAAAAATGATAAGTTTGGAAAATTTTTGTCAAAATTGTTGGGATACTTGCTGATCATGTGTTTGAGGCTTGGAGTGTCACCTCATCAAGTATATCTAACTTCTCTTTCTCTTCTTGCTTGGTTAAGTCTTCAATTTTGGTATTGGCTCTTTTGAGCTTGGCCAATGCAATTCTCTCTTTCCGGGCATGAAGTTTTACCTTTGTCCTCAACAAGTCATTATCCTTGTTGGCCTTCTCTAGCAACTTATCCAAGTGTAGATTGGCTCTATCAAGCCATGTTTCCTTGTTCTTACTGATTTCTAGGTTCATTTAGGGTAAGCTGGTATGCTAGCTCAACATCCCTTTGTCTCTCTAGGGCTAGATTTCTTTTCAGCCCTCTAGTCCTAGATCTTTGTCTTGGAGGTTGATCCTCATCATCATCAATTTCACCAAAATTTTATAATGTCTCCTAAAGCAAGGCTTTAGCCTTCTCTGCCTCTCTTTGTGCTTTGATGCATCTCACCTCATCCATGGCATGTTTAGTCTTCAACTGCTGATTTTCATGCTCAAGAAAATAAATCACATATTTAGCTCTCTCAATATTATCTTGGAGCTCATTAATATTAGCTTCATTCCCTTTTATTATTGCATTTTTTATTTTATCTTCCTTCTCCTCATCTAGGTCAATCAACTGAAATTCTTGCTCTACTTCATGATTGTCCTCCTCATCATGAATGGATATCTCTATCACATTTTCCTTACCTTTATCTACCTCTTGTGTTAATGAAGAAGGCATGGCCCCTTTCACTTTAAGTAAAGAAAAAACATGCCTATTGCCTCTCTGGTAGGTTTTAGGCAATGGCTCAATCTCAACCAAACTAGCCCATTTTTCCTCAATGTCCTCATCCTTTTCTTGGTTACTCGGAATCATGATGTGATGATGATGAAGGGTTTTAAAAAGGTGAAGAAGAAGGGTAAATGTGAGATGGAGGTGAATGAGGTTAAGGGATATGATCTAGTAATGATGTATGAGCAGTAGGCTGAGATGGAGGGATAGATGAGGAAGGATGAGATGATGAAGGTGCATTCTAGTCATATTGAATAGGTGGGACAGTGAAAATATCATTGGATATGAAGGTGTCCCATGGAATGTTTAACCGATCAAGTCGATACATGACTATCATTTTGATAAGGGAGTGGTGAAAGAGACTTTGCATTTGATGATCATAATCTCTCTTTTGGGCAATAAATTCCATCTTATCAATGCTCCGATAGAGATAATAGGGTATATGAAGAATTCTAACCCTAGTGAAGTTCATGAGTAGTCTAATATGATAGGAATAGAGTCTAGAAAACCTTCCCTCACAGGTGAATTATTTCATGATGATTCTCATTCTTGTACCTTGGTTTAAGGTATGGCTCATAATAATAATGATTCAGATTTCCTTGTTTGAACCATCTTTCCCCAACATTTGGGTGTAGAAAAAATAATTAACTCAGAAACAGATTACATAAAAACAAAGATACAAAACTAGACAAAACAATGGCGGAAAAGAGGCTTCATCCTCATGGCATTCTCATCATTATCTCTTATTAAAAGAATTTAGCTTACAATTTAAATATATGGGAGAAAATGTCTAAGAGAGTCCATGTTATCTTAGACTCCTTTGGTTGAGATAATTTCTCACCAAAAACCCACCAAGATAGGAGTTACTAAACAAACTCCAATATTTGAGGAACAACCCAAGAGTTAGGCACATATTCCTAACTTGAAATATTTAATTTATTTATTTATTATTTTGGATTTATTATTGTTATTTGAGAGAGGCTAACATTCCCCCCTTCAATGACAAATCCAAAATAAGAACGAGGAACCATCTTCCAAGTTCTCATGTTGATCCTCAAAAACATTGCCTGAAAAACCGCCAAAGCTGGATGTTGAAAAAACTGCAATCTGAAGAGACCATGAGTCAGCTGTATGTCTGATTCATCTCTGAATTTTGCTTGAAAACTCCATCAAGTGCCAAGTTGCAAAAGGATCCATCTGTCCTTTGCATGAAATCAGCATCCTTTGTCCACTGACCAAATTTTTTCAAAGCCCACTGGCTGATGATGTCAAAAACAACTCACTGTTGCTTTTGTTGTGCTGAAAACTGTTCACTGCTTCTTTTTTGTCGACTGCCCACTGGAAAATTTGTTGATGCCCACTGGCTGTTGAAGATGCCCACTGGCTGTTGAATATGCCCACTGGCTGCTTTTGCTAGTTTTGTTGAGACTTTCATTCTGACAACCACTGTCAATTTCATTGACATTTCCCCCCCTTTGTCAACTGAAAGGAGAGACACTTCTCTTGGAAAGTATACCTGAACTCCCCCCCTTTAGGTGTAGGAGTTTTACACTGGTGTACTCCTGTTCAACTGCATGAGAGTACTATCATCTTTTCACATTTGGTTGCACTATGTGTGATTGTATGCGATTGTAGAACTGAGACAATCGTTTGACTGTGAATGACCATTTCCAAGGGTCGATCCATTCATAATGTATCTTCAATCTAGCTGCTTGTCGTTGTTTGCGACATTTTTCTGAGAAATGATTTGGTTTGCCACAATGGCGACAAGGATGGATATCAAAACACTGATCTTCCACATGACCGGTTCTTTGACAATGAGAACACTTCGGTTGGACTTCAAATTTAGGTTGCGAGCAATTTTTTTTGTCTGCAACTTTGGGTTGTGTGCATTGCTGGTTGTCTGCAACTTTCTCAAAACCTGCGGAGGTGAGTTGTGCAAGAAATCCTGCACTGACGAACTTAATTGTCTTGGAATAATCTGGGATATGTAAGGTGGTGTCATCAGTGACATATCCTAAGCCACGTCTATTCTTGTTATGTTGAATTTCTTCCCACTGCTTGATGATGGGCTTGGAAGAAATTGGAACTGGAACAACTTCAACACTTGAAGTTGTTTGAATGAATGAATTATCATATGGATGGTTCAAAGACTTGAAATTATCACTCTTTTCTTGCAATTCAATCCTTTGAAGTTGCGACTCTAGTTGAAGAAACTCAATGGTTTCTGTGTTTGTCGTAGATGTCGTGAAAGATCAGCAAGAGTGTCTTTGCTGATGTGCACCATGTCTTCATCACTGGAGATGATCAAACTATGAAGAATGTTTAACAACTGAATATGTTGCGCCATTTTAACTTGTGCTCTTGAAATCAGGCTCTCTTGTTGTAGATGTCGTTCTTTGAACTGATTCACTTGATTTTGGTACTTGAATTACAGGCTCGCTTGAATGGCACGCTCGCTTGATTTTTTTGCTTATTGCGCTTGCTGAGAACACTTGCTAGAGTTGTAGAACTTTCTTGCTTAAACTCTGGAATTCACGCTCGCTTGATGATGATCGTGTTTGTTTAAGCGCTCACTTGACTGACTTGATGACTTCACGCTCACTTGAATGAATAGCCACGCTCGCTTGATGTCGATCTCAACTTTCTTGATTGTTTTAACTTGTTTGGTTGCTTTGATGGTTGCTATGATGAACTTCACTCTGGCTCGCTTGAAGGTTTGAACTTTGTACTGTCTTGACGCAAATTCCTTGAATGAATAATCACGCTTGCTTGCAAGAGATGTGAACTTGTTTCTTGTTTGATTTAAAAACGCATGCACTCACTTGATTTTGCATAAAGTAAGGGTGTCGAACACTGTTGACAATGCACCCAAGAAAGCTTACAATGATTTTAATGATTCACTTGTTCTCTTAAAAATTCATTAACAATGAATTTTTAATGATTCACTTAAAGCAATGAATTTGATCACAAGTTTTGAAATGAATTTGCAAGAATGCTGATGTAGACTTTGCTTTGAAATGCATTAACTTGACTAAATGAATTTGATTGTTGATGTAGAATGTTGATGTAGACAATCCTTGATTATGTGTTGTAGTTACACAAATGCATGTGTTGAGCTTGCATCTATTTCGTTACATGTGTTGTGCTTGCTAATATTGAACTTTATGTATGCGATATTAAATGAAATTATTGATGTGTCACAACTAGACACAAATCAAAAACAACAACATGAAGCCATAAAAACATGCGCCATCACAAACACACATGGTGTACCTAAGATCCCCTTATTCAATTTCGGGCGGATCTAGGACACACTCACCAAAAAATGATATCTTTATTAAGTATTGAGTACATAAGAAATCTCCACCTTCAAGTAATGAATATGCCAAGCTCACAACCCTTGGAAGCAATTTATCTTCAAAATCTGAATGGATAGTGACACGATCTCTCTCAAAGTAAAACAACACTTTGAATTACAACAAGAAATTGCTCTAAAAAATTCGACATATCACTCCAAATACAAAACACTCATCCCTCCAAATTTATAATAAATCACCTTATCTCTCCAAATACAAATGGAAGCACTCCTTATCTCTCAAAATTACAAAAGACAACTTATCACTCCAAAAAATAATCACAATCTTTACCCCAAATGTACAAAAGAAATTTACCTTCTCACTCCATCCCAAAATTTTAAAAAAACTGCATTATCACACCACTCTTTATCTCTCCATTATTTACTATCTCTCGTACAAAAATAACATAGCAGACTCCACTGCATGGGTTGGGTTCTTTGCATACCCAAGCTTTCAATTACTTAGCCATCCATGGCCATGGCTGCAGCGCAGAACTCGATGATTCTTGGATTGAAGCAAATAAATCCACAATCTGGCAAACTTAAAAATATATGCAGAAGCTTCTTCTACAAATTTGATGATTAATAAAACCACCAATACAACCCAGATTTCAATGCTTATGCAGAAACTACCTTTTATTGGGATGGCTATTTAACACGAAACCATTTAATATTTGCAATAGTGATATCGGTAGCACGACAATCATTGGCATTTGCATTGCTGTTATCGCTTTCTAATTGCAGTGGTGACTTATGTCTTTACCCCCGACCATTTGTTACAGCGCTGGAGAAATGGTTCTGCTTGCTTCACAGTTACCATCGAACACCACCTCCTTACATCCGCCAATATGTCTTACTGTCATCAACTATATTATTTGCTTGCTCTAATTTATTGGTTGGACTGTGTTTTCATCCGTCCTTGACATTCAGGACTCCAGCTCCATACACAACGTGAGCGATGGGAGACTACACACCTTCCAAACACGTTCATGTGTGCACTGTCTCTATTACATCTCTCATATAAAAACACCCTCGGTGACATGGTCACAACGTTTTCAAACTTATTCCAAACGCGTTCATGTGTGCACTGTCTCTGTTGCAGTCTCTCACATTAAAACGCCCTCGGTTCTACAAACGAATCAGTTGAGTTTTGCATTCAATATTAAATCAAATGCCATGCACTCAATTTCGAATGGTTTTCTCTGCTTCAACACTGCTTCGGGACCGATTGTGTTCCCTCTCTCTCCATAATCTTTGTCCTCCTCTATATAAACTCTTCCTGCATTCACAGACAAAAATGACTGCAAGGGGGTGGTTCCTCAATGCGAGAATGGGGAGTGAAAGCTGCATTAGGGGAAAATTTTGGAGGATTTACAACAGCAAATTACATATGGGAGATAGGTGTACCAAATCGCACTGCTGGAGAATTTTTTATTTTAGATCCTAAGCCTTTCTATTTAGTGCGCAGCTCTATTAAAAAAAATGTGATTTTTGCTGCAACGTTATTATAAAAACTTCATTCAGGAACAAATTGAATCTTTAAAGGAGCAACTGTATGTACATAAATTGATTGACCAGAAACTATGCATTATATATATAACAAGGAAACTTAAGAATCGATGGTTATCAACCCAAACTCAACGGCAAAATTAACTTGTGTTGATTGATTGCAATTTCGTTGAATACTTGTGTTGAATGCAGATTGACTCATAGCCGCTCGGACTATACTGCAAGAGAGTTCTCATTGAATGCTATCACCAATCCGGTTCTTCTCCATTCGTCCAACATGCGACTCGATCTCAGGCGTAATTCCCAAAAAACTGTTGTGACTTAATTCCACTTCACGGCATTTCAATCTTGTTGCTTAACTTTGACTTTTCACATCGGTTCCTTTGATCCGATTTGCAGCAGCCTTATCACGTCAATACTATACGTCCAACAGCGTTTGCAAATTATGCTTTATTTGTGGTCCAACAGGGTCATCGCCCTCTTGCAAGTGCGCCATTCAATTCATATGTTAATTACTGTGTGTGTTTTCCATCGCACGCTTTCACACAGCATGCAACGCTCAATGCCTCATGCAAGCAGAGCTTCAATACACATAGTCTCTCAATCCCAAAGTGTAAAATTGTGTGCTCTGATACCACGTGTAGAAAAAATAATTAACTTAGCAACAGATTACATAAAAACACATATACAAAACCAAACAAAACAATGGCGGAAAAGAGGTTTCAGCCTCATGGCATTCTCATCATTCTCTCTTATTAAAAGAATTAAGTTTACAATTTAAATAGATGAGAGAAAATGTCTAAGATAGTCTGTGCTATCTTAGACTCCTTTGGTTGAGATAATTTCTCACCAAAAACCCACCAAGATAGGAGTTACTAAACAAACTCCAATATTTGAGGAACAACCCAAGAGTTAGGCACATATTCCTAACTTGGAATATTTAATTTATTTATTTATTATTTTGGATTTATTATTGTTATTTGAGAGAGGCTAACATTGGGATCCCATTGGCAGATGTTATAATGTCAGTGGACATAGTGAAATTGACACCAGCAAGGGTGACTTGTTTTTCATGGAGGTTAGAAATGAATAATATTGTCAACATAGGGTGGTACTGGACTCTTTGCACTTTTTCACAGAACTTGAAACAACCTACATGCTTAAAGCATGCCACAATGAGGGGAGATTCCATAAGCTCTTTGGTATTTGCTGGTTCATGTCTGATGACTTTCCCTCCCTTCTTATATGACTTTCTCTCTTGTATTTCTTCCTCCTCACTCTAACTTTTTTTCTCCTCTTCAGCCATGATGTTTCTTAGTTTCAAAAACCCTAGGGATGATGGAATGAAATGAAGGAGTATGAAGTGAAGGGAGGTGTGGTGAAATGAAGGAAATGGGAATATGCAAAGGATCCTAGGTAAGTGAAACCCTAAGACTTAGGGTTATAAGGGATGAGATTGTTTAGGGAATGGGGATAGGGAATTGGGAAAATGTTTTAGTATTGTGAGGGAGAGTGTATGAAGGTTTAGTGTGTGAATTAGCTTTTAATAAACACTAGGGTTCCTTAATTTAGAAGTAGGTTTGAACTCAATGAAGCATAATGATACATCAAAGAGATGAAATTTTAGTTACTTACTGGCAATAGAAGCATGTAGACTCATTGTGCAAAGGTTTAGCATCAAATGGTGGAGTGGCAAGCTGGCAGAGGTTTTTTGGAACTTTATGGGTGAACGCACAACGACCCAGAAGAACGCACATCGACCCTGGAGAATGCGTAGTGTAGTTGTAATTTACAATGAGATTTCGCCCAAATGTGCAACGTCCTGGTTAAACGTGCAGCGTCTTGGCTAAACACGCAGCGACTAGCTCTGTTTTGCACAATTTCTCTCTGAAATCCGAAATTTATTCTTTGCTAAGGTTTTCTTGAGGTTTTCTGACACAATTGAATTTTGTTTTGAAGTTTTGAGGGCTATTATACTCTAGTGGATTTGATTTATGACTTGAAAAACCACTTTCCTTATGTTTCACTTTTCACTTTTCAAAATTTTCACACTAATGCTCTTTGAATTCTGACTTTTTGTTTTGCAAGTTGATTAGTTGGTGGAGTTTAGCTTTTATTTCCATAATTTTGGCATGAATGCTTGAGTTTTCAGCTAGGGAATGAAATATTACATATAAAAGACATAAAATTACATTTGAAATAAAAATAAATTACATCTTTGATTTCATATCAAAATGACATTTTGATATGAAAATCATATTAAATCAATGTTACAACTTAAAAATATAATATTTACATACTAATGATCTTCTGAAGATGGAAATAGAATGTCATTGAGTCACTTTCATTTGTTTGCTAGATTTATTGAAATGGAATAATGCATTTTTGGACCTTGAAAGACAAAACCCTAATGACCTAATGAGACTTTGAATAACCTGATTTCCATGATGGACTTTAACTGAGACAAGATATGGTGAAATTAGCTTTTCATAGGTGTTATTATGCTAAAGAAGACATGGAAGTGAGTCATCAAATATGATTCTCTGAGGGAGAGTGAATTTTTATTGAGGGAGGCTACCATCAGTGAAACCATTTTTAGAGTGACCTAATGGAATGATATAAAAATTTCGAAATGAGACACCTAAAATAAAAATGAAAGGAATGATATTGATCACTGATGGAAGAATGCATATTCTGACACTAACATTGGCCTTATTGGGGATGGAACCTTTGACAGAGGTGTCAAGAACCGCAGATCTCTGAGTTTTGCAGATCAATGTTTTCTTCCATTGGGCCAATATGGTAAAAAAATAACTGAAACTGAAATGTAGGACCGAATATTTGAGAATTCAATGACACAAAATGAGTGAAATTGATTCAATTTGACTTGACTTGACTGAAACAAATACTCAATAATTGAACTTACCCTAATGCAAACTTAACTTGAAAAAGTAGAAACTCAATGAAGCTACATGGCCTTCACTTCAGGCTCCGAACTCCAATGCTTTTTCCACTTCACACCTGAAGAAATATTAAACTGATATATGCAATGAGTATGAAAATTTCTCATAAGTTTCAGATCAAAAGAGATCATGCTTCAGGAGCCTACCATTTACTAGCCCTCCTAAGCAATTTTTCCCATCCATTTCTTCTAAAACATATGCATTTTCTCCACGAGAAGCTACAAATTTAAAGGGACCTTTTCATATATTATCAAACTTCCCGTGCTTACCTTTGTCTTCATTCCTGGAATCCCAGCGGAGTACCACATCATCAATCTTGAAATCATCTTGTTTGGTTTTCCTATCATAAATCTGCTTGATCTTATCATGAGCCTTGGAAGTATTCTAGAACACTTTTTCCCTTGTTTGTTTTAAGTGAATCATTTGGTTTATTCTTCATTGAATGTCATTTTCTTCGCTTCCAGCCTCTTGTACAAGTTTCATGATTGGGACAACCAATGAAGTAGAGAAAAATATATCCACACCGTAAACTACCTAAAATGGAGACATGTCGATGGATCTTTTGCTACTTACTCTATCTTCCCAAAGTGCATTTATCAGCTTCTTGTGCCAATTCCTTTTGTTAGCCTCCAACATATTTTTGATAATACTGATTAGAAACTTATTGGAGGATTCTGCTAATCCATTTCCCTGTGTATAATATGTTGTAGAATGACCCAATTTAATGTTATATTTATCGCAGAATTCTGTCATCTTCTTTTATTTGAAAGTTGCATCGTTATCTGTGATTATCTTTCTAGGACAACCAAACCGGGACAAAATGTTAGCTTCAAGAAACTGAATAATGACTAAGTCAATAGCTTGTGTGGTTGGGATCGCTTCAATCCACTTTGTGAAATAATCTCTAGCGGTAAGTATCCATCTATGTTGATCAGATGAAGGTGGGTGTATCTCACCGATAAAATCTAAGCCCCACTGCTGGAAGGGAGCTTCAACTGGAAGGGTTGTGATGGTAAACAAAGGATATTATGTTTACCTTGGAAAATTTGGCACTCATGGCAGTTCATGACCATTTTTTACAGAACTGCAAACAAATTAGGCCAACAGTAACCCATTATCAATACTTTGTTGGTCATAGTCTTCCAGTACAAATGACCTCCACAATCTCCCTTGTGGAAATCTTTCATCACTTCTCTGGATTCATCTTCCACCAAAAAATTGAGTAATAATCCTCCTAGATCTTTCCGTATTTCGAAACCTTAAGCTTTAAGGACATTTCCTCACTCTTTGTCAGGTCTGGAGGAGGATTCAACTGTTGTAAAACATAAATAATATCAGCATGTCGTGGAGACGATGAAAAGAGATCTCATACCTAAACTAAACTTACATTTTATTCATCATCGGAAAATGCTGATATGAGATTGATGTCAAGTGCATGTAAATTAGACTCATCCATGAGCTTGGCTAAACCTTGCCCTTTTATCAACTTGGTCGGCTTGATCTCAAGGTCATACTCTAAAATTGTTGCTATCCACCTACCTCTTCTTCCTTATGGATCTGTTTGCATAAGTACTTCTTTAACCGATGCATTTGGAACATATGCTAAAATATGAGAGTGCAGAATGTAAACACGAAATTCTTTCAGTGATTTGACTAAGGCCAAGGCTTTTTTCTCAATTATGTTGTATCGGAGAGCTTCATCTCTTATGGTGCGACTGAAGAATGCTATAGGAAACTCTATCCCATCTTTTTTATGAATAAGAACTGCTGGCAAGGTATGTTCAAAAGAAAAAGAAAATATGATGAAATCTAATGAATAATCAAGACTTTTCAACATTGGAGCAATGGTCAAAGAAAATTTTACTGAGTTGAATGATTTAAGAGCATTTTCTGACCATATAACATCATTTTCCTTCTTCATCATATTGGTTAATTCTCTAATATGTTCTCCTAGGTTGGGAATGAAACTACGTAGGAAATTCATCCTACCATTTAAGGCTTGAATTTCCTTTTTTTTTCTAAGGAAATCTATTTTTCGTATTGCTTCAATTCTAGTGGTATCTATTTGGATTCCATATTTTGAGATGATGTGTCCCAACAACTTACCCTCTTCCATAGAAAATAAGCATTTTTTAGGATTTAGGGAAATACCAAACTTTCTACATTGTTGGAATACAACTCTCAAATGATGTAAATGCTCTTCAACTGAATTTGAATAAATAGTCAGATCATCTAAATAAACTACCAGGAAGACATATTTTTCATTACCAAAAGCTATGTCCATGGCACGCTAGAAATTAGCCCAGGCATTCTTCAAACCGAACGGCATTTTGGCATATTTAAAGGTACCCCATGGTGTAGTGAATGTTTTCTTATCCTCATCATATTCATGTACAAGGATCTGATTGTAGCCTGAGTAGCCATCCAACAATGACATCCTGCTAGCTCCTACAACTCGCTGAATAATGTGATCCATCTTGGGCAGCGGGTAATTGTCTTTCAACGACACTTTGTTTAGATTTCTGAAATATATACAAAGTTGAATCTCACCGGTCTTCTTCCACATTGGAACCAAATTGGAGATCCAATCTGAAAAATTGACTGGAACAATGATGCATGCCTTATAAATATTTTTTACCTCCTTCTCAATGGATGGAAACAATTTTGGGTTTATTCTCCTGAGCTTCTGTCTAAAGGGCTTCTGATTTGGCTTGATTGGGATTATGTGTTGAATGGTATCTTGATTGTACACCTTTAGATCTGAAAAATCCCAAGAAAATACATCAGAAAACTCATTAAACAAATCAATATATTTAGGTGTTACCTCTTATCGCAAGTCATTTTAGATCTTGATGAACTTCGGCTGATCGACTGTTCCGATATTCACGTCTTCTACTACTTTTTTTGTGGGAACCAAAGTTGGTTTTCTCGCCACATCATCTTGATCAAATAACTCTTCCAAAGGTATCAGAACTTTTATAATGTTATTGTCATTGAGCTAAAGAATGTCAATATGATCTGCTTCAATAACCTCTTCATCCTTATTATACACTTCGTCCATAGAACAATTTTCAAATTCTCCTTCACTTTGTAGGAAGCTGTTCACTTGTTTATCGTCCCAGAAAACTTGCCAAAATTTCAAGTTATCCAGAATGGCGGGCCTGTGATTTATATCGATCTCAAACTTTTTATTATAAAACATTGTAGATCTGAAATTACTTGCAGCAGTAGCTAATGAATCGGCCATCAAGTTTTGCAATCTAGGAACTACCTTAAGTGTATATTCTAGAAACATTCTTAAAATGTCAAGTGTTACATTCCTATATTTCCTCATCCTTGGGTGATTATCTTGGTACTCACCTTTTATTTTTTTAATCACTAGCTCTAAATCACCGTAGACTGCAATTCTCCTAGCTCCCAATTTATTCAGAATTTTCAAATCGGTAATGAGTGCTTCATATTCAGCCTCATTATTTTTACAATCAAACACTAGTTCGTAAGAGCACAACCTTACATTATTTGGGACCTTGTTTTTCCATTGAAATGGGCTGCAGATCCATAAACCAATACCGGCTCTGTCTTTGCCAACAGAACCATCAAATTCCATGCTCCAAATACCATCTTCTTCTTCTTCAAGGTGCTAAAACTCTTGATTCTGATTTGACACTATTTGGCGATCTGATTCTTTATGCTGCTCTAAACTTTCATTTGTCTTTTCTGATGGATGTTCGGTTACAGTAGGAATATTTTCTCTCTCTTTCTCTAACACTGTTCTAATACAATCTGAAACTTTAGGAACATCCTCCATTTCTACTATTTGGAAATCTACATCATTTAATCTGGAATCATTGTACAATATAAAGGTATCTAAGTCTGTATGTACATCTTTGATAGGATGATTATCAGGCCTTTCCTTATTAGTGATCATGTACTTCATTTTGGTCTCATGATATAGCTTTATCATTTGACCGAAGATAGGGATAGTGGCATAGGAAAATTCTAAATGCAGTGTACCTCTTAATTTGCCCCCCCCAAGGATCTTAACAACAACATACCGAAACTTGATGGAATATCAAAAACTACCACATCCATGAGGAAATTTTTGGCTGGGATTTTCTCTAAGGAGACAACTAGATCTTTGATCAGTCTCAAACAATGGACACGACTAGAATCGAAAGAATATAGATCATGATATGGGCGAGTAATATCAAGGCCAAGATTTTGTATGATGGGTTTGGGAATGAGGTTGTGAGAAGCCCCAGAGTCTAACATAGTATTATGAAGAATGCACTTATGGACTTTAATACTCAGATAAAATGGTGGGACTTCACTATCTTCGAACTGGCCATCAATGGCGGGACCAAATATTAACTCGAGTTGATCATCCTCTACATTAACCATGTCGGATAAAGTGTCAAATTTCAAGGTTTTGGCAACATGGTATTTGTACTTATCAATTTTGACCAATTCGGTAAGAGGAATAGACACTTTTAATTTAGAAATTTCAGACTTGAAATTAAAAGTTGTAGTTTTTTCTACCTCTTTTATGATAACATCTTTTTTCTCAGCATGATCTCTTGGTGCAACTTCTTTTCTCTGAATGTCTCTTTCTTTGACAGGTGCACTTGTAGTAGGTTGATTATTTATGTTCTGATTCGGAGCTATGATCTCTTTACCCTTATTTTGAACTTGTTTCGGTGGTGCTTCTTTCTGTTGAACTTTTTTCTTTGGAGGTGGAGTTATTGGAACATCCCGGCCTCTCAAGGTATACTTCCTTTGCTGGGAACTCAATGCATTTAGGTACCCTCTCTGATAGTCATCAGGTTCTACCTCTAACTCATGGCCATTCGCCATTATGAAATTTTTGTCATTAGGTGAACTTGTATTCTCCACATATTCTTCATCCTCGGTGAGAAAAATGGGCTGACCATCAGTTGTGAAAAGAAGGTTCTCCTCTATCGTTGGTTCTTCCTCTTCATCACTCTAATCATATTTATGTTGAAGTGGTGTTCTGATTTGCTGCTGCTGCTATGTTTCGGGAGCTCTTTGTTCTCTTTGCTTTATTCAGAACTGAGGTTGTTGCTGATGGCCTCGAAAGTTTGGTTTTTTTATTTGAGGCTCAGTCTGTCTATCTGAAATAGACATCCTATCAACCATTATCTCCATGGTTTCTAGCAAGGCATCAAATTTAGTATCAGATGAAGTGGAGGGTTCCCCTTTGATAGTCACTTTGCATTCACTTTTAAGTTTTGCCTTTTTAATTAATAGATTTTATTCAACACTCACTGAATTTTTTATCATATCTTCAAGGGTGGTGGGATTTCTTTCTCTCAATGAGTATGCCATATCCAAGTCAAAGGCATCGGGATAACACATAAGGGCTAAACCAGGAGGTGGTTTCATTTCATTAGGAATGGAATTATAGATTCTGAGATATTGGTAACTGTAATAATGCACTAATTCATTGGGATTGTGTTTCAAGGAATCATATTTAGCAAGGATCTATAAAGGGTTTTTCTCTACATCCCACCTAGCTAAGAAAGCATCAGTCAATTCAACAGGAGTCCTAATTGAATTTTATGCTAGGGCACGGAACCAAACTTTGACTTCACCTGAAAAAATTTGTGCGATGATTCACGTCTTGGCATCATCTACATCTAACTCCTCCAAATCTATAAAGGTTGTGATTTTGGCTATGTGTTTACGGGCAGTGATTTCAGAGTTTTCATCAAAAAGGGGAAGCCTTTGAACATACCCTTGAGGTAGATCAGCAATGTCACTAGGGATAACTAAAGGTCCAAAACAAGCCATAATTCTGGTTGGATGGAATACTAGGTTAACAACCGAAGGGATGGGTTGAATGGTTAAAGGGGTTGAAGTTATTGGTACTGAAGTAGCAGGTATGTATGATGAAGTCGAAGGTGCAGATGAATATACTATAATTGACTGAGTTTGAGGTTCAGATATAACAAATACTTCTTCAGGATGATAAAATTTGATCGACTCCTTAATGTATAGGTCAGATTCAGGCTTGATTTCTTCGAAAAACCAATCTTTCAAAGAACTTAAATCTAATTCGAACAAAGATTTTACTTCGAATAATCTCAGAGGATCAAAAACTATATCAGACAAGGAAGTTTCGGATTTCGACTTGAATAAAGATAATTCAAAATTTATTTCATAGGGTATATCTTCTAGAGAAATTAATTTTGCAGGTAGAGATACTGATCTTACCAAAG
Source organism: Pinus albicaulis (assembly GCA_034641835.2). Lineage (NCBI taxonomy): Eukaryota > Viridiplantae > Streptophyta > Pinopsida > Pinales > Pinaceae > Pinus > Pinus albicaulis. The sequence goes on along the minus strand of CM076575.1, from coordinate 1,857,468,175 downwards.
GAGCTGGTCCTGATTGAATATGTGGAGTTTGATATCGATGTCTTCGAAATAATTTCTCCAGATAATCAACGAGATAAACTGGATCAGGGTTTGGATTCGCTCTAGTGTATCTTTTAGAAGCCAGATCTGTTGTGAGGCACTGCATTTATGAAATCAGCCTTACGAAACTCGATCCTATCATCCAAAGGATCAGTTTCCGATAGATCTTTTTCATACACCCAGGGAAAATTTTGTCTCTTCATTCCTTAGCAACGGCACCAGTATGTTATCACTCCACTAGATTCCCAAGGCTCAAGAAGGAATCCCAACATAGGTAACCACAAACCAAGATTTTGACTTAATAGCTAGCCCTATCAAGCCGGAGAGGGATCTCTCCAAAAGGGTCACAGCCAGGAGGGTTGAAGCAGTTAGGGTTTTAGACTAGATAATGAGTGCAAGGGGTTGTTTTGAATTGATTTGGTTTGGAAAATCCATGGATAAAGGAATTAGGTCAAGGAAAGCTAGGTCAGGGAAAATGGAGTTAGGGTTGCAGGGATCAATGGGGAAAGTTAGGTACAATGCCAACCACTTGAAAATAATGGTTATGGAATGGTTTTGAAAATTTTAAGAAGGTCGAGAAAAGCATAAGGGATGTATTTCTCTCAAATAGGAGATAATGAAACAAAATATGATCAGTTACCCAAAACAGAGCATGTGCAAGCATGTATTCTGAATTTCAAAATTATAAAAGATCATGACATAGATATGAAAGTGAGATGAAAAATACATTAAAATATATGTGACTGAAGAAGAAACAATGAAGTACATTAAATACCACAGGTATCCCATAAATGTAGATGCAACTCCTCTTTATTATCTTGGCCAAAACTGAGTACAAGTTCCCTCGATCAATTAGCAAAATAAAACTGATTCCAACCTTTGACTAATGTGAAGAAATGAGCTAAATAGACATGAAAACCACCTTCACTCATCCTCAGGGGTCGAATCCATGAGGTGAGGAAGATATTACACAAACATCTGAACTGATAGCTAGAGTATAGGATGATCAAAGTGACTCATTCCTATCTCAAGTGAACTAATTCATTACACCTCATTTGCTTGATTTACCTAATGTATTTACCCTACTAAAACTAAAAACATGATAATTACATTCATCTTCATCATTTACATAGGTAAATTCAAAATTTACCAAGATAAAAATCAAAACTGGAGTGAAACTCAGAAAATTTCTGAAGACTGCCAAATGCACCATTTTCTTATTAAACACACAGTGACAGGGTAGAAAATATCCTCTGTGTTCAAGGCTGAATTTGAGTGCCTTCCCGGTGTCCAAATCTACTCCAAGATGGCTCGTTGGATATTCCTTCAAGTCTACATTCCAGAAATATTTCCAGTTTGCAAAATGAAGCCCATTTTCCCTGTCAAAAATCACTTCTCCCAAGGCTGGTAAATGCGCAGTGACCAAGCAAAAATTGAGGCAGAAACATGGTTTTTTGATTTTTTCAGTGACTAGTTCTCCTCCAAAATCTTATAAAATCCACAGGGTTTATGTTCTCATCATTACAAATCTGCTAGTGGTGGCCATTTGTCCATTAGATGCCCAAAAAAAGGTTGTAGCATCCAAGGCACTGCGCGTTTAGAAAATTTTATGTGTAAAAATATCCTTAAAAACACAAAAATGTACAAAAATGCTAAGTTCGGAAAATTTTTGTAAAAATTGTTGGGACAATCTCTAATCATGTTTTTGAGGCTTGGATTGTCACCTCAGCAAGTATATCTAACTTCTCTTTCTCTTCTTTCTTGGTCAAGTCTTCAATATTGGCATTGGTTCTTTTGAGCTTGCCCAATGCAATTCTCTCTTTCCAGACATGAAGTTTTACCTTTGTCCTCAACAAGTCATTATCCTTGTTGGCCTTCTCTAACAACTTCTTGAAGTGTAGATTGGCTCTATCAAGCCATGGTTACCTGTTCCTACTGATTTCTAGGGCAATTTGTTCATTTAGGGTAAGTTGGTCTGCTAGCTCAGCTTCCCTTTGTCTCTCTAGGGCTAGAGCTCTTTTCAGCCCTCTAGTCTTAGGCCTTTGTCTTGGAGGTTGATCCTCATCATCATCAAGTTCACCAAACTTTTCTAATGTCTCCTCAAGAAAGGCTTTAGCTTTCTCTGCCTCTCTTTGTGCTTTGATGCATCTCACCTCATCAATGGCATGTTTAGTCTTCAGCTGTTGATTTTCTCGCTCAAGAAAATAAATCACACATTTAGCTCCCTCAAGATCAGCTTGGAGCTCACTAATATTAGCTTCTTTACTTTTTACTACTGCATTTTTTATTTTATCTTCATCCTCCTCATCTAGGTCAATCAACTGAAATTATTTCTTTGTTTCAAGATTGTCCTCCTCATCATGAATGGCTGGCTTGATCACCTTTTCCTTACCTTTATCTACCTGTTGCATTGATGAAGAAGGCATGGCCCCTTTCACTCTAAGTGAAGCAAACACATGGTTATTGCCTCTCTGGTAGGTTTTGGGAAATGGCTCTATCTCAACCAAACTAGACCATTTTGCCTCAATGTCCTCATCCCTGCTTGGTGACTCTGAATCATGATGTGATGGTGATGAGGGGCTATAAAAAGGTAAAGAAGAAGGGTCAATGTGAGATGGAGGTGAATGGGGTGAAGGGCGCGGATCTGGTAATGATGTATGAGCAGTACGCTGATATGGAGGGATAGATGAGGAAGGATGACATGATGAAGGTGCATTCTGGTCATGCTAAAAAGGTGGGATAGTGAAAACATCATTGGATATGAAGGTATCCCATGGAATGTTTAACTGATCAAGTTGATAAATGACTATAATTTTGATAAGGGAGTGGTGAAGGAGACTTTGCATTTGATGATCATAATCTCTCTTTTGGGCAATAAATGCCATCTTATCAATGCTCTGGTAGAGATAATAGGGTATATGAAGCATTCTGACCCTAGTGAAGTGCATGAGTAGCCGGATATGATAGGAATAGAGTCTAGAAAACCTTCCCTCACAGGTGAAGTATTTCATGATGATTTTCATCATGGGGATATATTTTTCCAGGAGGTAGGAGAAAGGAAAAATCATCTTTATCTCATTCTTGTACCTTGGTTTAAGATATGGCTCATAATAATAATGATTTATATTTCCTTGTTTGAACCATCTTTCCCCAACATTTGGGATCCCAGTGGCAGCTGCTATAATTTCAGTGCACAAAGTGAAATTGACACCGGCAAGGGTGACCTGTTTTTCATCGAGGTTAGAAATGAATAATCTTGTCAACATAGGGTGGTACTGTACTCTTTGCACTTTTTAACAGAACTCAAAACAGCCTGTTAGTGTCAATATTTGCATACTTCCACCAGGGATCAAAACACATTTTCATGTGCATCTTAGGTGTCCCATTTTGAAGAAATTTTCAATCATTCCATTAGGTCATGATATCAAATTATTCCACTGGTGGTTTTCCTTGTCAGGTCCGCCTTTCAGAGGTCTTTTCCATAGAATTTTCAGTTTCAAATCATGTTCTAAGTATTTCCATCAGAAAGAGCCCGGAAAGAGCTTTCCAACAGTATATTATACTCTCAAAACTGACTCCTGGATTGAAAATTATGCCTAAGAGAATAAAGGTCCCCTATAAGCCTAACTTTACCCCTTTTCCTCATTTTTCCCTTAAAATTTATAATATAACTTTGAATTTTTTTATAAAACCCTTCCCTTCTCTTCCGATCACAACATTCAAATGCGACCTCCAATTGAGTCCCTCTGATTGCAAACCCCCTATTGACTTATCGCCGATTGAAAACTCCCGATTGACCCCGCCCGATTACACCATGACCGTTGATCTGATCAACAATCCGACAGCCCACATCCACTAGATCGCATCGCAACTTCGCGGCACTCCCATTGTGTCCCCACTCCTTTGAATTTATCCAATGCAATTGACCCCACCCGATTACATCTCCGCCGTCGATCTGTCCTTCCGATCGGACGGCTCACAAGCCATCGCGCAATCGCACTCGGCGATTTTCCATATGTGCTTTGCCTCCGCTCCCTCTCCCGATTCTGATTGCAATTGGTTGGGTCCCACTTAAATTTTCTACCATTTTCAAAGGAAAATTGGTTTTCCTATATAAAATCCCATACTTCATTCATTTTGGTTTTATAAATACTTTCCCCCCCATCGCCTATCCCCAATCGCAATCGGAAAAATCCCATTGTATGGCCACACCTTTGACCGGATGCGGGTGCTACGATGGCTATGGAGTGTGAGAGGACAGGAGCTACCGGACGGGAGGCCACTTGCCATCCCTCACGACAGCATTGACTACACCTGTCCGACCGAGCACGATGAGCCAGTTTTATCTGTCCGCAGTTATTTCAATCCCGATTGTGTTTAATGGAGTATGCTCTGAAGGCGATACTTATCATCCTTGAGGCGATTCGAAGCTGCCTCGACTGCAGAACCCATATCTCGCACAAGATTTGCAAGACTGGTTATTCAATGCGGAATTTGGAGAGTTGCAGGTTGTGTTCTTTAAACGCTATGGAGCCGCTAGCCCCCCAACCGATGAACGCGCATTGCAATTCTGCTCTGGACAGAGCCAGAGAACACACCTCCACTGGTAAGCGTAGTCGACTCACTTGTTGTCTGCAGCCCGATGACAACTTACACATTTCTGTAGCTGGCCCCTGTTTCCTTGCGACTGTTGTGCTGGGCATCCCTCCTGCTACGTGCTCTCAGGTTCCTCCGAACTCCAGTCCTGCTAATTCTGCAACAATGCCTAGGCTGAGGCAGAGAATGAGGTGCAGGAGGGGGCCTTCGCGCCCTGCCAGAAGGCCGTCTCCCTCTCCTTCCTCTTCCCCATCGGACTCCTCTAATCACTCTGACAGTCTCCCTCGCCTCCTCCGGGGGCGCTTGCTCCGTTCTGGACGAAGGTTGGATTCTCCTTCTGGAGATGCGCTGCCCGCTCAGTCGCACACTGCTCTTTTCTCGTTTGATTGTGCTTTGAACAAGCCTCGCGTGACGGTGGCCATCTCCGTGGTCTTCTTGGAGGAGCCTATTCCGGAAATTCCGCCTGAGGATCCTGATCCTGACGCCGGCACACACATGAACCAGATGCAGCATAGCGCGAGGGGTCAGCCTAAGGCTTCCGGGGCGACTCTGCAGGCGGACTCTGTTCGTGTTTCGGCTTCGGTCGCTGAGGCTGCTCACCACAATGAAGATTTCCCCCATGTTCACAGCAATCCAGAAGACTTCAGCTGCAGGATTGAAGAGGTTCCGCCGGATGAGTAACTCGTCTCTCCTTTCTGGTTTCTTTTGTTTTTTCTCGACCCTCTCGGAGGGCCTGTTTTGCTACACCAATGCCTATCTCAATTCTGGTCCATTTTTTGTAAAAAATCAGTTTCAGTCCGTTCTATGGTCTAGTCATGTTTGGGACCAGTGTCTTAGCAATGCGTATGGTTACAAGTCTATGTCTTTCCAGCTCGATCCCCTGCGTGGGATTTTTTATATTCTGGGTTCTTCAAGATGGCGCCCCTTGCAGGGCTGCCCAATTCTAGTCACAGTCAGCCTAAATGGCCTCTCTGAAGGCACAGATATGGCCTCGGCCAGTTGTACATTATTTTCTTACTGATAATAGATTACTTTAACTTAGCAAAAAAAAAAAAATATAACGCCCCCACCCGATTGCGATTGCGCTTTACTCTCTGGTCCCACCAAAAGCCCCCACTCTTTTCAATTAAAAATCGTTTTTTCTTTTGTAAAAACGTAAAACTCAATTTATATAATTTTTCAAAGGATTTCTCCCATTTCTCATTTCATCGCCCTTTGTTCAATCGCATCGCAAGTTTTGTCGTAAGTTAACATTTCAATATGCACATTCCTCTCCCACTCCAATTGCGATTGCGATTTCCCCTTTCGCTTTACACTAATCGCAATTGCAATGTTTCCATCGCATCACATATTTTTCAATCGCTCCATCATATGTTGCATCCCCTCCCTTCCTTCGATTGCAATTTCCGATCGCATCCCTTTCCCTTCACTCTCTTTCATTCAAAGGGGGGTTTTTCTTCATTTAAGGCATAATTTCATGATTTCAAAGGCATTTTCTCCAAATTCGGTTTGTCTTCAAAGGATAAAGACAGAGAAACAGTCAACGGCCAAGAGGTAATTATGAAACACAGAGAATCATTTCAGTTTGTCTTCTCCTATGTTTAAAGAAAATGTAATAGTGAATCTCCAGATGGTCAAAAATGTATTGTTGTTCCTTCTTTTCTGGAACAGATCGTTGGTCTCTTTCCTATGTTCGGATTCCAGTGAAACAACTCTCGTTTTCTCTGGATCTACTTCCCACATTTCTGTCTATTTAATGTAATTCTAAATAATTTGTAAGAATCAGTAAGGGGAATATAGTGTGGAATAATTTGGAAAACATCCAGGGACGCTCTAGGCTCCATTTGTAACAGTGTTGATAGGGAATTAATAAAGATATGCAGCTCTGATTTGTGGGATCCCAGTGGTATGAATTTTAGCATTGTTCTTTCTTCTATGTTCATATGTTAAATGCTATGTTTACCATTCATTCATAAACATTTATGGTTGAATTATTTCAAGATAGATAGGTAGAATCCATTATTAATGCTCTGCCTTGGGAAATCATTCAATATTCTATGTTTTCTCCAGTTTGAAAAGGATCCATCTCTTATGCCCTTTTCAACTCCTCACCAGTCTTACCATCCCATCATTATTTAAACTTAATTGCTAAAAATTCCTGCCTACCTTGCCCTATGAAATACCCTGTATCTTTGATTTAATTCCCCTGACTCAAACTGCCCCATCTTTTCCAACAACCCTGAAATTTTATAAAAAACATTTCCCATCATTATACCTAGCCTTAAATCAGTTTGCATTATACTTCATTGAATATCTTTTTCACAGAGGGAGCCCTCTCCTGACCTTGTAGGGCTAGCTACAAGGCTGAGCTTGGTTTAAGGTTACCCTGATTTTCCTTCTTTCAGCCTGAGGTTCAAATTAGGTGCTAACATTTCTGCCGACCATGCTGGGGAGGATATCAAAAAGATCATATCTAAATCCCCGGTAAAGAATGACAAAGTTTAGATATGATTGTTGATGGTGAACAATAGTCGGATACATATGAAGGCTGAATCATTAACCTGGCGACTCCATTCGCTAAAAAAATCCAGTAATCAACACTTCATGGTGACTCCACTGCTGCAAGAAGATCAGTAGCTTTAAGATTTTCAAGATGGCAAGTGTTGCAAGAAGGTATGCTCCCATGAGCCGAGATCACATTCCAAGTTTCCCAAACAAAATTCCTAAGGTATATTTGCAAAGAAATTTGCCTATGTTCAAAAATGTGAAAGGTAATGATGTTTCTCTTCATCTGGTGAGATTTCACATCCATGTGCATAAATTACAGATTGATTTTACTGAAGATTTCTTGATGAAGATGTTCATGGCTACTCTGGAAGATGAAGCTCGATCTTGGTATGAAATTTTTCCACCTACTTGCATTTATTGTTTAAAAGATTTTCATACCATATTCTTTGAAAGGTATAAAGAATCTTGTCCACCCTTAATATTAGTGCAGAATTTTTGCAAACATGTTAATAGTTTCATTGAAAATCTTGAGAATTTTTATGGAGATGATGAATTCATGGACGAAGAAACAATGGAAGCACTGTGTGAAAATCCATTTCAGCAGCATACATAAATCTTAGAATATACTTATCAAGATCAGCAGGCTGAAGATCTTTATACAGTTGAACATGATGGAGACAAGGTTTTATTTCAAATCTGATTGAAATAAAGGACGAGATGTAGGAAAATGATGTTCCAATCTCAGATAGTGATAAAGTCAATACAGATCTAGAGTTAAAATGTGATGAGGAAGAGTATGTTGTTCTAGATCCCATGAAGGAGAGCTATATGGTTGAGGTCACCTCAAATCAAGAAAACAAAGCTATAGACCTAAGTGTTCCCATCCTATCAGAACAAAGTCTTCACCAAGGGGTAACCCCTTCCCTTTATGAAAAACAAGATGAGATCTTTGTTCAAGTAAGTGAAAGAGTTTCTTTGGATGAATATTTGGCAGATGATAGAAATGTCAGTTTTGGATTTCAAGAAACATCTGAAGTTTCTTCTCTTATGATTGATGAATGTGATAAGAAACACGATAATCTGGTTGTTATATCATATGAAGATGATCAACAATATATTCAGACTACAGAAGACCAGAGCATTCAGAACTGCCATTCAGATTCTTCTTCCTATATTTCATGCTTTGAAATGTTTTTTCAAGAGGAAATATGCTCACCTACTCATTCAGAATGTTTTGAAGACCAGGAACATTCTCTTACTGAGGTACATTATGAAAAGAGATCAGAATCAAGAGAAAATAACACCTTGTCTCTTCAGCAGGAGGTAAATCTTCATGTTTTTCAGGACCCAATGGAAAATCTATTGTAGTCAACAGTGAAGGTAATTATTGCAGTGTTTAGTGATGAAGGAGATCATGGTCAACTATGCATTTGGATGCCCAGTTGCAAGTATCTATTGTTGTCCAAAGCATCTAATCAGGAGAATCAATCAAGGAGGCATTTGCTCGATTGGTTACATTGGCATTTTAATATAGCCTAATGGTATATTGTCCTGTAAGAAACACAGGTGGTCATGTACTGCCATCAAGCTTTAAAATTTAAGTTTGGTCTCAGTCACTTTTGAGTTAGTTTGTTGAGTCAAGTTTCTTTCAGTTTGGTTTTTAGCTATTGACTCCATGCCCAATGGATAAGGATACTAAGTCTACGGTGTTCTTGGCACCTCCAAGGAGCTACCATCCCCATTGAAGCCAATGTTAGTGTCAGGATTTTCATACTTCCACCAGGAATCAAAACACATTTGCATGTGCATCTTAGGTGTCCCATTTTGAAGAAATTTTCAATCATTCCATTAGGTCATGATATAAAATTATTCCACTGGTGGTTTTCCTTGTCAGTTCTGCCTTTCAGACGTATTTTCCATAGCATTTTTAGTTTCAAATCATGTTCTAAGTATTTCCATCAGAAAGAGCCCAGAAATAGCTTTCCAACGGTATATTATACTCTCAAAACTGACTCCTGGATTGAAAATTATGCCTAAGAGAATAAAGGTCCCCTATAAGCCTAACTTTACCCCTTTTCCTCATTTTTCCCTTAAACTTTATAATATAACTTTGAATTTTTTTATAAAACCCTTCCCTTCTCTTCTGATCGCAACATTCAAATGCGACCTCCAATTGAGTCCCGTCGATTGCAAACCCCCGATTGACTTATCGCCGATTGCAAACTCCCGATTGACCTCGCCCGATTACACCATGACCGTTGATCCGATCAACGATCCGACGACCCACATCCGCTCGATCGCATCGTAACTTCACAGCGCTCCCATTGTGTCCCCGCTCCTTTTAATTTCTCTAATGCGATTGACCCTGCCCAATTACATCTTCGTCGTCGATCTGTCCTTCTAATCGGACGGCTCAAAAGCCATCGCGCAATCGCAATTGGCGATTTTCCATATGTGCTTTGCCTCCGCTCCCTCTCACGATTCCAATTGCAATTGGCTGGGTCCCACTTAAATCTTCCGCCCTTTTCAAAGGAAAATGGGTTTTCCTATATAAATTCCCATATCTCATTCATTTTGGTTTTATAAATAGTCCCCCCCCCCCCCCCCCCCATCGCCTATCCCCAATCGCAATCGGCGAAATCCCATTGTGTAATACACCTGCCCCCAGCCCCGATTGCTATTGCGCTTTACTCCCCAGTCCCACCAAAAGCCCTCGCTCTTTTCAATTAAAAAATCTTTTTTTCCTTTGTAAAAACGTAAAACTCAAATTATATAAATTTTCAAAGGATTTCTCCCATTTCTCATTTCATCACCCTTTGTTCAATCGCATCGCAAGTTTTGTCGTAAGTTAACATTTCAATATGCCCATTCCTCTCCCGCTCCGATTGCGATTGTGATTTCCCCTTTCCCTTTAAACTAATCGCAATCGCAATGTTTCCATCACATCGCATATTTTTCAATCGCTCCATCATATGTTGCATCCCCTCCCTTCCTCTGATTGTGATTTGCGATCTCATCCCTTTCCCTTCACTCTTTTTCATTCAAAGGGGGATTTTTCTTCATTTAAGGCATAATTTCATGATTTCAAAGGCATTTTCTCCAAAGTCGGTTTTTCTTCAAAGGATAAAGACAGAGAAACAGTCAACGGCCGAGAGCTAATTATGAAACACAGAGAATCATTTCAGTTTGTCTTCTCCTCTGTTTAAATAAAATGTAACAACGAATCTCTAGATGGTCAAAAATGTATTGTTGTTCCTTATTTTTAGGAACAGATCATTGGTCTCTTTCCTATGTTCGGATTCCAGTGAAACAGCTCCCTTTTTCTCTGGATCTACTTCCCACATTTCTGTTTATTTAATGTAATTTTAAATTATTTGTAAGAATCAGTAAGGGGAATATAGTGCGGAATAATTTGGAAAACATCCAGGGACGCTCTGCGCTCCATTTGTAACAGTTTTGACAGGGAATTAATAAAGATATGCAGCTCTGATTTGTGGGATCCCTGTGGTATGAATTTTAGCATTGTTCTTTCTTCTGTGTTCATATGTTAAATGTTATGTTTACCATTCATTCATAAACATTTCTAGTTGAATTATTTCAAGATAGATAGGTAGAATCCATTATTAATGCTCTGCCTTGGGAAATCATTCAATATTCTATGTTTTCTCCAGTTTGAAAAGGATCCATCTCCTATGCCTTTTTCAGCTCCTCACCAGTCTTACCATCCCATCGTTATTTAAAATTAATTGCTAAAAATTCATGCCTACCTTGCCCCATGAAATACCCTGTATCTCTAATTTAATTCCCCCGACTCAAACTGCCCCATATTTTCCATACAACCCTGAAATTTTATAAAAAAACATTTACCATCATTATACCTAGCCTAAAATCAGTTTGCATTATACTTCATTGAATATCTTTTTCACGGAGAGAGCCCTCTCCTGACCTTGTAGGGCTAGCTACAAGGTTGAGCGTGGTTTAAGGTTACCCTGATTTGCCTTCTTTCATCCTGAGGTTCAAATTTGGTGCTAACACAGCCTACATGCTTAAAGCATGCCACAATAAGGGGAGATACCATAAGCTCTCTAGTATTTTCTGGTTCATGTATGATGACATTCCCTCCCTTCTTATATGAATTTATCTCTTGTCTTTCTTCCTCCTCACTATAGCTTATGTTCTCCTCTTCAGCGATGATGTTTCTTAGTGTCAAAAACCCTAGGGATGATGAAATGAAATGAAGGAGTATGAAGTGAAGGGAGGTGTGGGGAAATTAAGGAAATGGGAATATGTAAGGGACCCTAGATAAGTGAAACCCTAGGACTTATGGTTATAAGGGATGATATTTTTTAGGGAATGGGGATAGGGAATTGGGAAAATGTATTAGGATTGTGAAGGAGAGTGCATGAAGGTTTAGGGACTAGCTTTAGGGTGTGAATTAGCTTTTAATAAACACTAGGGTTCCTTAATTTAGAAGTAGGTTTGAACTCAATGAAGCACAATGATACATCAAAGAGATGAAAGTTTAGTTACTTACTGGCAATATAAGCATGTAGACTTATTGTGCAAAGATTTAGCATCAAATGGTGGAGTGGCAAGCTAGTAGAGGTTTTTTGGAACTTTCTGGGTGAACGCGTAGCGACCCAACAAAATGCACAGCGACCCTGGAGAACGCGTAGCGCAGTTGTAATTTACACTGATATTTCACCCAAACGTGCAGCATCCTGGTTAAATGCGCAGTGTCTTGGCTAAACACGCAGCGTCTTGGCTAATTTCTCTCTAAAATCTGAAATTTCTTCTTTGCTGAGGTTTTCTTGAGGATGTATGACACAAATGAATTTTTTTTTGAAGTTTTGAGGGCTCTTATACTCTAGTGGATTTGATTTATGACTTGAAAACCCACTTTCCTTATGTTTCACTTTTCACTTTTCAAAATTTTCACACTAATGCTCTTTGACTTCTGACTTTTTGTTTTGCAGGTTGATCAGTTGATGGAGTTTGGCTTTTCTTTCCTTAAGTTTGGCATGAATTCTTGAGTTGGTAGCTAGGGATTGAAATATAACATATAAAAGACATAAAAATACATTTTAAATAAAAATAAATTACATCTTTGATTTCATATCAAAATGACATTTTGATATGAAAATCATATGAAATCAAAATTACAACTTAAAAAATATAATATTTACATATTGATGATCTTCTATATTGAATCTCATTAAGTCGCTCTCATTTTTTTGCTGACTTTATTGAGATGGAATAATGCATTTTTGGACCTTGAAAGACAAAACCCTAATGACCTAATGAGACTTTGAATAACCTGATTTCCATGGTTGACTTTAACTGAGACAAGACATGGTCAAATGAGCTTTTCATAGGTGTTATTATGCTCAAGAAGACATGGAAGTGAGTCAGCAAATATGATTCTCTAAGGGAGAGTGAATTTTTATTAAGGGAGGCTACCATCAATGAAACAATTTTTAGCATGACCTAATGGAATGATATAAAAATTCAGAATGAGACACCTAAAATAAAAATGAAAGGAATGATATTGATCACTGATGGCAGAATGTATATTCTAACACTAACAAAACTGATCTTTTTAGAGCTAAATTTATATTTTCATGAGTGCATCTATTACCACAAGTATTTCAGGTCTTGAGCATACCTCCCTTTCATCAGCAGATAATATCATGCCTCCCACCCTGGATGCGGGTGACAGAGGTAGCACGCTTGAACATAGTCTCTCCCACACTCAAGAGGACGAAGATCTACAGCGCATGCCTTCGCATGACGTGGATACTCACTCCTGCAATCATTCACATGAGATGATAGAGACCGGGCACCATAAATACACGCAAAGGCAACATCATCCCCTCAGGGACACCACGTTGTCGCAATCTATTGAATGATCAAATGGACGGATATGACGTGCGTCCATAACTCTACACACATGCATACTCATGAAATCAATTACGCAATGCAGTTGCGAGCGAAGCATAATAATTCTCAACATCTTCGCATGTGTAATAGCCCTACAAAAGGAGAGGACCTGCATCTCAAATCCATTTAAAGTATGCTCCTTTCGATATCCTTGATTCAACCCCTTCCCTCCTGCATGCCTAGTCGGCCACGTAGCATCCCCCCCAGCACTGCGCTACGCAGAATCCACCAGGTTGCATACTTCCCTGATTCTGCGCCTCTCCTCGGCTCCACCTGCATTGCTTGTTTCACCAGCTTGTGTGCCCCCACTATCCTGTGCCTCTTTCTAAGCACCCTCCTTCAGCACACCTCCTTTTCCAATAACTCCTTGCTTTGTACCTTCTACATTGGGTCAGATCTGCTCCTCACCTCGCCTCACACCCCCATCTTCTCCCTGCCTTATCCGACCATGGCCCCTAGGCTGCGCCAACGCACCATCAAAGGGGGATAGAGAGGTGTGCTCCCTGTTCACTACCACCAGGGATCAGATAATCAATTGGAATCAGTTGAAGGCTCCTCCTCAATCAGTCACGTCAGAGAGGACCCCCAGATTCCTGAACTCGACCACGAGGAGGATGCCCCCACCCATGTAACTTAGAGAGAAAGTTGCGGACCTCGAAAATCAACCATTGCACACCAGGAGCACCCCTTGCCTCACAAGACAGATCCACTCCTAGCTCAAGAGGATGAAGCGGATGACACAGATGTCTGGATAATGGACTCGGAAGGTACCTAGATGTGAGTCCCGGATGCCGAGTACCCAGTATCTCCCATCCTCTGCGCACCTGCTACCAAGCCTCCACGTCAACCTATTGCAGAAGAGGATGTCACTTCGTAGGAGTACACCTGTCCCACGGTGGAGGAAGATCCAAATGGTGATGATGATGTAGCAGACTCATGACTGCGTGGCTGCTCAGCTCTTCTTATTTTTTTTTCATGCTTGTTATTATCACAGAACTTCTAGCTTCACTGGTGCTACGAAACATTTTGTAATTTACTATTTGATGTCATTTTTAGGTTGGTTTCCTCCACAGAGGCAGCCCCATACTTGTGTAACAAAGGCTGGGATTGGCCAAGCGCAGCTTACCAACCAAACCTATAGCATATGTATTATTCTATTTTTGAATTAATATATTTTAGACTCACTTACCAAAAAAAAACATCGTGCCTCCCAAGAGATCAACATCAAAGGAGGCTACAGAGAGAAGTACTGAGGAAGTTATTTAAATTCTTTCAACATCAGTTACTATTCTTTCTTATACACATTTATAAATTGAGGAATTTGATGTTACATGGAATATTGTTAAGGATGCATTCACTACCAATGAATCCAAAGAATATTTTGAGGATAGACAAGTCTACATCAACATCCCATAATCAAGGGTTCACAAGGTAGCTTGCAGATTCCTGGTCTTACCATGTGCAGATGTCATCAAAGGGATATTATAAGGATTAGATACTAAGATCTTGTATTTAAACAATGCTAGTGGGAAAAAACTTGCCTCGTACCAAGCACATGACATCCGCCTAGCTTACCACTTTCCTAATCCTCAGATAGATATGAACTCTCACTTCTATGCAACAATAGGTTATCTCAATACCAAGGAAGTGGTCAAGATGTGGGTCAAGGAATCATCAAAGTTTCGCCAAACACCAAACAATACTTACAATTATAAACCACTCATAAAAATTTTCTAGTACTTCATAGTATTTTTTTTATCAGGTTTATGGACTCAAGAATACCAAATACTTCCTAGAAGGATGGGTTTACATGTTATAATAGATAATTTCATAGGGAAAGATTTTCAACTGATCTGATCTTATCTCTCAGCAGTGAAATATCAACTTGAACAAGGTGAATAATCCACCAAAATTCAAGCAACAACAATTTTACATGTCTGCCTACCTGTTGAACGGTATATGTGCTCACAATTCTTTCCTTAGCATGGATTGGAAATGGACACCTAGTGAGCCTCCTATTCATATTTATTGAAAATTGTTAGCAAAAGGTAGCTACTGAGGAGTCTTTGAAAATTTGGTTGATAATTTCTTCAAGGTCCCATACCAAATGATTTTTTAAGAAGAAGCCCCTTGCATGTCTAGTGAGGTAATGTGTTTAGTATCAGAAGTTTCCTCACCAACTGGAACCTACCTCAAAGTGTTTGGCTGCTACAACCCATCTTATATTTTGCCAAGGTATGCCATAGACAAAGTATTCATGCAATAGGTTGCATATCATATTGTCCCAGACTTAATTGCAGTACTGCAAAGGAAAAAGAAGGCGCCATCGCTTGCACTTCCCTTGCAGGTGGGAACTTGAGGGTCGTAGAATCTAAAGTCACAGAATTGGAAAGCCTCAAGTTTGGTACAATATATTTTCATCATTATGATCCTAGGGGAGTTTTCAAGAAGCACTATGCCAAGTTGCATTTTTCTGTCCTTATGGGACCTATGCCAAACTAGAGGAATAAAATATGAAGAATCGATATAATGCCTCTCTATCACGCACATCGAGTGATATAGCAAGCCCTTCCAGAAAAAGTTCCAGAACAAAGTGATACTCAAGAAGCAAAGCATTCGAAAGAGTGATCTCTAGTGAGAATTAAGTACAAGAGGAAGGTTTCCCATCAAAGGAGCAGAGCCACAAATTCAAAGCAGATCCAACTATTCTAAAAGTGGCTTTAGTAACATAAAGGAAAAGGAAGTAGCGGGAAGTATAGAGGAAATAGGAGGAAGAACGGAAACAGACTGAGGAAGAGAAGGTAAATAAGGAACATGAGGAAATGAAGGCACGAGAAGAAATCAGAAGGAATAAGTAAGAAGAAGAAGACAGACTAAAGCATGAAGAAGAAGAAAGGAATAAATAACTTGAAGAAGAAGAAAGTAAGCAAAAGCATGATTAAGAGCTTGTTCAAGAGATAGAGGAGCGGATATTAGGCGAAGACATGGGAATATAACAAGAGGAACA
The DNA here is from genome assembly GCA_034641835.2 of Pinus albicaulis. NCBI lineage: Eukaryota > Viridiplantae > Streptophyta > Pinopsida > Pinales > Pinaceae > Pinus > Pinus albicaulis. Next base: position 1,857,452,085 of record CM076575.1, on the reverse strand, counting down.
TAACCAGGATATTGACCTCATGCCTAACACAAAACAGATCATCATTAAACCTCCACCTCTCCTTACAAATGGGGAATCTCTGAGTGGTGAAGAAGAAATATCTCCTCTATATGATGACTCGGTCATGGATATTTCTAGCTTAACACTAATGACCTTCATAAAAGAATTGTATAGGAAAGGAAGAAATATTTCCCCCGTGATTCAAAATATACTACTTTCATTCACACTAAGAGGGTGATCATCACCAACACCAGAAGGAATCCTCATACCATTGTTACAACCAACTTAGCCTTTGCAGGAGATTTGAAATCAGATACATATTTCCTTATGGCAGAAAACAAGCAAATGGAAAAGAATCTGGAAGCTGCAAAGCAACAAATTTAACAACTCCAAGCAGAGAATCAAAAGTTTTCTTATGCACATACTTACTTGCAAGAACTTCAAGCAACTATATATGGCAAGGTATGGGCATTAGGACACACTATGAGGCAACTTTATGAGGATTTGGTCACTTTTCATAAGGTAGTATTTCCCTTAAATGATATGTAAAAGATTTTGTGGGTAAATGTGAAAGCTTTGGAAGTCATTCATGCAACCATTACTGTGATCCATGAGTAGGGAACTAAGTATAGGAGCACACCAAAAAAATTGGTTAAGAAGTAAGGAAGGAAGCAGAGTTGGAGAAGGTTGAGGTCAAAATGCTTATACAAAGAAACAAACAACTCGACACCTTTTTGGCCAACATTTTAGCCGCCTATGCACGATTATACAACAGTTTGGATTCCTTGGTTCAAACACACAATATCCCCTCAGTAAGGCCATTTTCAAAAACAAAGGGTAGAAACATCGTGAAATAGGAGGTCGAGGAATACATGGACCAACTGAAGCAGCTCACTACCAAAGAAGTCTTGGAGGTTAACAGACACAGAATGCGGAAGGATATAGGTGGTCTTGCTAAGATTAGTACTATGTTCTTCTTATTGCATAAATAAGTGCAGACTTATTCCAAAAATTTTGACCCAGATGTTATGGAAGCTAGAGTCCACTGCTAGCCTGACAGTCCAATAAAGTTTGAGGAGACAATCATACAATACAAAGCTTGGCATCCCCATGTAACCACAAAACTACAACTTGAAGCTGTTTAGCTAAAGTTTCCTCAAAATAAAGCTTAATGTGTTTTGTCTTATTAGGCTCCACCTATTTTTTTCCTATATGGGATTTTTTATTATTATACTTGAAATAAATATGCAAGTGAATTCTAAGATTCAAATGTGGAATGTGAAAAGTCATTAGTTAGAAAAAATACCAAGGAATTCAAAGAGTCATGAGGGAAACTCAAAGATCACAAGGGGAGATGAAGGGTCATCTGATTTTTTGTAAATAAACCCTCATAACTCAAGCAAAGGTCTTGGAATCTTAGATTTGAAGTCTTAGCTTCTCTGGTCTAGCATAGGAAGATTATCATTCTTTGTAGAAGAAAGTGTTGGCTTCACGTTCCACTGTTGGGGCTAGTGACTTATCAATGTAATTGTATGCTTGGAACTTTCACTTTATAATAAGAATCTCTCAGAGTTGGAATGCCTTCTGCATATGTTTTGGATGTAGTAAGACTATTCTTTATATATTTGCGGTGTATATTGTTTCATTTATGCTAATGCTAATGAAATAAGTTGTTTTCTTTAGTATGTATCTTGTTGAATGCGTGTTGTTTATGATATTATGATTGTTGTTATATTGTGAAGTATTTTGCAGGTTAACTAACGATTATTTTGTATCGCTCGTGTGTCTCTTATAAGTTAGTACTATTACTTGCTTCTAAGGGGCCCACTTATTTCCCTTTGATGTGATGGAACCTTTCATGCATTACATTTGATACTTCACAAAGTTCATACACTTGTTGTCACCAAATCCATGAATATATCATCATATGTGTTAATTGTAGCCAAGGCATATCTTTGAAACCACCACTTTTAGCAACTGACCGTATTCTAGTTGGGACTCCTAATCCAAATGGTGTGGGGTCTAGTTGGGACTTCACATCTGGGAGAACCCCTTCCTTGTTGGCGACTTCCAACACTGTCAACATTAAGATAAATGTGTTATTTTTTGTTTTTATATTCAAAATTAAATATTTGTAAAAGGAATTTCCCCAATTAACCCATATATGAAAAAACCATAAAATATTGGAACATGTTTCATGTTTAACTTTTATAAAATGTGTTTTCAATCAAAACCAAAAACAAAAATATAGTGTAAAGTTAGGAGAAGATAAATGGATTGTTAAATTTTGATATCAGGTAGAGAGCTATGTGAAATAGGAATGTGATGTGTGAGCCTGATGTATCAAAGGGTTGAGAACTAATAAGTTTAACAGTGGTAAAACATATCAAGCAGATAAATGTTTGGAACATAAAGTTTTGAGTTTCGCCCACAGAGATTTCACACATGTGCATGTAAAGTGGGTTATGTTTTGTTTTTGTTTACTTTCCATTTTTATGGGAATTATTATTTATTGATATTTTTTTTCGGTATGTGTTATATTATTTTCAGAACTAGTGCTAGGCATCGTTACGTTGTGATGGGCGCAATTGGGGGTTTGTAGGGGGGTGGTAGCACACTTTAAAAAAAAAAAATGGGCGTACCCACCCATGGTTTTGCACATGATTTTACACATGATCATTTTTCCCATGGTATTTTGTAGATCTCGTCAAGGGAACTATAATTATGTTCTAATCTAAGGTTAATGGATTGGGGGTTTATGAATGCTTCAACATGCATATAATGTATTGTAACATTGAAAAGAATATAATGAAAAAACAATTTGGTTTTCTTGGTTTTGGGTTCTAGGAGAAAAATATGTGTATATTTTATGTTCTCGCCATTATATATTTTATGTTTTTACAAATTCATTTCCACGTATATTTTGTACATGGTTAAAAACTTCAATTTTCACATGTATCGTTGCTATATGATTATTAATAATATTTTACAGTGGTAATCTTTTGGAATAATATGATTATTGCTAAAACTGATGTTAAACATATCTATGTATATATTAATATTTGATTGATAATATTGTTATATAATGAAACAATTATATAATAATATGTTTATTAATATATACATATTTATTGATATGTAACATTAGCTAATATGGTTTATAATGTATTTAATAAAATTAATATTTCCCATAATTATTTATTTTTTTAAATTTTATCCAATGATTACTTCTTAAATGACATCATGTGATTTGAATGTGCTCAATCTTTACATCGTTGCTACATTCAAATGTTCCAAAGGAGGTGTGATTCAGATTAGTGACTTTAAATAATTAAGGTAGAGGTTAACTGTAAAGGGCACATTAGTATAGCAAAGATGGATTTAGGAGACATAATAAGGCTAGTGATTACATGATGAGGGTCTAAGTGAAAACTAATTTATTGAGACAACCCAAATTAAAGAGGGTCAAATTTGGCTACAACACTTATGTAGGGAATATGTCCAAACAAAGGGTCGAAGTGCATATGAATTCTCTTATATGCAGGGAGGATTTAAGTTTTTAATGTTATCTAAAATACCAAACAATGTGGTTTGAGGTGATCAACATGAGGATAATCCACTGTGAAGTAAAGAGTTTATATTTGAGGTGAAAAACATGAGGTTTAGTTTTAAAGTGAAAATGAATGTTGCAACAAGTGAGAGGAGCAGTGGTTAATCCAAGTGGTAGATCAGTCTGGTAATGAAAAAAGTGCAATGGAATAATTGTAAAGTATAGAGCAGAGAGGAGTGTGCATAATTATGAAGAAAAGAGCAAAACAAAATCTTAGAGTTATTCAATGCATTGGTGTCTCCTTTAGTTTGCTGCTTATAAATTAGGGGATAGGTGTATCCTTCAGGTTGGTGCATGTAAATCAAGGGATAGGTGCCCCCTTCTGGTTGGTTCATGTAAATCAAGAGATAGGTGTCCCTTTAGGTTGGTTGCTATAAATTAGAGGGATTGGTGTCTCTTTTTGGTTGGTGCCTGTAAAATTAGGGGATTGTTGTCTCCTTCAAATTGGTTCCTATAAATCACAGGATAGTTATCTCTTTCAGGTAGGTGCTTGTAAATCAAGGGATGGGTGTCTCCTTATGGTTGGTGCCAATGAATTTATGTAATAGTAGTTGGTGCCTACAAGAATACTCTAACAAATCAGTTTTGTGGTTTTCTCCCTTTAAAGGTTTCCATGTATATCCAATTTTCTCATGTGTTATTTATATGATTGATGATTATATGGTTTAAATTGTTTAAATTTGTTAAATTAGCCATTATATTAATTTTATCCCCCTCTCAGTATAATCATAATTCCAAAAATTCAGATTAAAGAAATTGTATTCAACAATAATATAAAAACTAGAAGGAAGATCCAACAAGAAACATGGCCAGTCGGGATGGTGGTTTCACAAATAGACATCCTTTTCTTAATGGAACAAACTATGCCTTCTATAAAGTGTGAATTAGGGAATATTTTATGTCTCTTGGTGTTGATGTTGCTAAACATCAAGTTCATTGAGTGCATATCGAAAGCTTAAGGAATAAAGAATATGAAAACATAAGAACTTTATTCCTTCGTGTATATGAGAAAGTTCATACTATTAAAGGCCTTCATGAAGTGATTGATGAAGGTGTAGTAGTTCAAAATGTTTTGAGATCTCTCCCCTCTAGATTCATTACAAAATCCTTAGCCTTGGACGAATTGAAATATTTTAAAAAACTATCCATGGTTGAGCTTCATGGTATCTTGATAACCTATGAGATGATGGCCATTAAGGAGAAGTTAGTATCACAGGAAGTATCCTTCAAAGAAGCAAAGAAGACACATGATGATCATGATTGTTCAAGCTCTGAATATAATGAGGAAGAAGCATAGTTGTGAAGAAGTCGAAGAGAGGATATGGAAAGTATAAAGGTAATATACCATTCAAGTGTTTTAATTGTGGTAAAATTGGTCATTTTGGTTCTAAATTCCCCTATGGTAGGACAGATAATGAATTTGATGAAAAAAAAATCTAGGAAATTCAAGAAGGAGATGACTTTTCAGAAGAAAGGCTTATATTCTAAAGAGGTTAACAACTCATTAGCAAAAGAGGATGAATAATCATTTGATGAAGATAATGCTAAATATTTCCTTCTCGTGGCTATAGAGACCCATAGTAAGGCACAAGAAGAAACAAAGTCAAATGAAGAAGAAGGTGAAATAATTCTTGAAGGTGAATTGATTAGTTCCTTAAGAGAAATAGAAAACCTTAGGAGAAATAAAGAGAAGCTAAGATATATACATATGAGATATGAACGGAAAGATCATAACTATGATGAAACATCAATAATCCTCCTTAAGACTCAATTAGAAGTAAGAAGAATGAAATAAGTGGTGACTAACCAGTTGAAATTAAATGAAGGACATTATGAGAAACTAGAAGTTGATATTGTTTCCTAATGACATTTAAAAGGAAATGGATTAGTAGAAGTTTGAAAGGAGTTCTACAATCTTGGATAATATACTCAGCAATCAGAGTTCCCCTTTTGTTAAAATGGGCATTGATTATCATGAAGTTTTTAAAGGATAATTAAGTTAAAACACATAAAGATAAAGGAACCTGAATGTTATGTCAAGTTTCTCAAAAATCATATTAATTAAAACATCAGCAGGAACAAAGGAGAGGACCAACAAAGATCTAATCCTAAAATTAAATAAAGTAGCACTAGGAAAGGATGTAAATACCAATGAAGAACTAAGAATGGATTCAAAAGAATAAATCCTTCAAGAAGGCCTTTTACATCCTCATAAAAAAATTTATTTTATGGCTATTGCTACTCATGTACTAATTTTTTTCACAAAGATATAAATTGTAGAGCCTATACTAGAAATCACTATGTCAAAATTAGAATTAAATGAAATTTTCAGACTTTAAGAAATATGCATAACAGATGTATAAATTCCCAAAAGAGAAATGACAGAGGTAGTAATTTTTTTGCTCCTCCTATGAATATTATTGAGAGTTACAACTACAATAAATATGGACCAAAATTATCTAAATGTAGAAGCAGTCAAATCAAATCTCACAATCAAAATAAACAAATTGAAGAAGTGATAAAAACTTAGAAGAAAAAGAGACATGTGAATTAAGAGGAGAAGTTAGAATGCGGTCTAACTCTGTGTTAAAAATAACAATATCCAATGTTATATAGATAGTGGATGTTCACATCAAATGAAAAGAGATAAAGAAAAATTATCTCTCTAAAGGAAGTGAAGGGTGGTAGTGTCACCCTTGGAGATAAAATATTAGCCGGAATAATGGGCAGAGGAATAGTTAGTCTTAAAAATAAAAAAGGATAAAGTTGAAGATGTTTTTTTTGTTGAAGGTTTAAAGAAAACTATTCTAATTATAAGTGATCCAGAAGGATCTTGCTTCAATGCAGATCGACAATGAGGTCCAGTCAGCTCCAATTTGTCCAATGTACAGTTCAGTCTTCAGATCGTTTAGTTCATCCTTCGGTATTCCTGATGAGGGTTACTTCGTCATAGTTCAGTTTGACTTCATGGTGTTATGTGGTGATCTTATTATGTAATGGTCCTAATTCAAAGCTAAGGTGAAAAGTGGCACATGTATGTAATGGTGAAGTGATGTGGTCCTACCTAAGTGACTTACGTCCTAGCACTAAGTCCTAGGTTAAATTGGTAAACCTAGCATAAAAACTATGGTTTTAAAACCTAGCGCAAAACCTTGCAATGTAAAACCTAAGATAAAAAACGTTTCAGACCTTGTATTATGAACTTTTTAATAAACAAAACCCAAATTTTACAACCCACGGTCCTTAACCGCAGAATGTAACCATGTGGGAACTGCGTCGGAGATAGCGCATGTGAGCGACGAAAATTTCAGGAGGTTAACAATCACCGTCACAGAACCATTAGAAGATAGACCGTGATCGTCAGAGGTGAGTTGTCACATGGATAACATTATCCGCTAGCAAGCCAAAGTTGTCAGGATCAAACCGCGAGGTCGCAACAAGCTAGATTGACTACTTGCTCACATGCATCCGTCAACTCCTCCTCTGTGTTGTTTTGTTGACTCCCAAGGCTTATTTATAATATAAGTTTATAATTTGGGTTTTAATGTTAAATTTTCAAGGTGTAAAGATATACACCTTATCACTAATCACTAGGTTTCACAATGTGACAAGTCTGAGACCTATCACCACATTATTTGCTAAAATACCATGCCCATTTTTGCCTTAAGGAGTTCAAAGACAATATTATATAAACTTATCCATTTGACCATGATGAGGACATAGAGAGACGGAGTGACTTTGTAATTCAAATATTGAGCGAGAGAGGTAGTTATTGTTTTCAATATTTCTTAGTCATCCGGAGGCAGATTTGAGAGCAGAGATAGGCGTTGGAAAGCTAGGAGAGAGAGACTTATGTTTTCAGTGACCAGAGGTGCCTATGAGCACATTCATTCTGCTGTTGTTTCTATGTAAAGACTTCCTTGGATCAATCCTATAAAGCGGAGGCCCGTATTGAAAGCGGACCCGGAGACGTAGTCCACCAAGGATGAACTCCGTAATCAATGTTTTCTATCTCTTTTCTATGTTATTTGTTGTAATTTCATTATTAATATGTTGTTGGTTTAAGTCAATAATGATTTATATTTCCTTCAGTCTTCCACATTAAGCAGTTCAGTTAACAATCAATTCACTGATGCCAATTAATCAATTCTACTTCAACACTTCATTTCGATCACATTCAGATCATATATTTTGGTATCAAAGCGGGTTGTGATTTGTATTATTTTTTCCAGTGAATTTTAACCAAGTTAGGATTGGAACATGGAGAAGGAAAATTTGAGGAGTTCGATCCAGAAATTGGAAAGCGAAAATGTTCTCATCAATTGACGATGACAGGAACTGAAGCAGGTGAAACTCTTGAAGTGAAGGTCATGGATGAGAACCAAGTTTAACAAATGTTTTTGAACATGCAATGGATGTTAGAAGAACTCTAAGAAGATAAGAAGGTGAGAGATGCAACTTCTTCTTCAAAGGCATCAAAGAAGGACAAGGGGAAAGGAAAAGATGATAAAACTCCTTCTCCTCCATCATCTACATGATCATCATCATCTTCTTCTTCTTCTTCTTCTAGTTCAGATTCTGAAACAGAAAAGAAACCTAAAAATCTCTTTTGAAACTTGATGTAAAATTTGAACTACATGTTTATGATGGCGAAATGAATCTAGAGAAACTAGATAACTGGATTAAGCAGTTAGAAGTGTAGTGTAGGATTCAGAACATTTCTGATGAAAAGATAAAAATACATTTAGCTACTCTTAGGATGGGGGGAACTACTTTAATATGGTGGGAGAGTAAAACACAGATAGATTTAAATCATAAAGGTAAAGTAATCTCCCCATGGATAGGTTTTTAAAAGCTCTTGGGAAACAATTCTATCCATTGGGATACATTCAGCAAGATGTTATTGATTGGCAGCATTTGCGACAAGGTAAGGGACATAATGTTCAGGAGTTCAGGAAGAAAGTGTTGGCACTTGGTATTCCTTTGGATACATGTGAAACTTTATTAAAGTACATTGGCAGTTTACATTCTATTTGCAGCATACGTTATTGATGTTTAATCCTAATGACTTTGATGAAGTATATGTTCAAGCCATACATATCGAATCAGGTGGCAGACCATTCAAGTTTTCAACGAAGACATCCACACATTCGGATTCCAAAGACAGCAGGAGGAAGAGCAGTTCAAAGGGAAATAAGACAACAACAACTTAGAAGGAAGTTGAAAGACCTACCTGTACTCAGTGCCAGAGCATCGGGCATGATGAAGCTAGATGTTGGAAGCTTCACCCAGAACTCAGACTGAAGAAGTTCCAGAAGAAGAAAGGTGAAAATAAGGCTAACGCAGCAATCCAACAAGACTTGGGCTCTGATTCAGGTGATGAAGGGAAAATAACCGCAATGGTTATGACAAGTAAACATTCTGACGCTAGTTCAAGTTCAAGTACTTCTGGTTCTTCTTCAAACATTAATCATCTGGATAAAGATAAAAGAGTTGAGTTATTTCACATAAGGGTAACTTCTAAGCACTCAAAAATAGATACATTGTTTGAAAGTGGATCACATTTAATATATGAATCATTAGTTAAGAAATTGGGTTTGGAGATACATAATCATCCAATACCATACCCATTAGGTTGGCTAAAGGAACAGACTGAGATTAATGTGACAAATTAGTGTCGTTTAAAATTTTCCATCACAACTAATTACATTAATGAAGTGGATTTAGATGTGATACTGTTAGACATATGTGGAATAGTGTTAGGAATTCCTTATCTCTATGATCGTGATGTAGTGTTTCATATGAAAGAGCATAAATATCATCTTAAGAAATATGGGATTGAATATATCATCTGGGAACATAAAATTAAAACTCACTTGGATTTAATTAATGCTAATCAGATGAAGTGACTAATAAGTTCAAGTAAAAGAACGGCATAAGGTTCTACATGATGCTTTTTTAGGTTGTGAATCTCAGTTTAAAGATAGTTTGGTTAAAGTGGTAGATTCTTTTCAAAGTATATTTAAAGAACCAAAACATCTGCCTCCTAAACGGTAAATACAACATGAGATATAGTTGATGTCTTATGCCCCTCTTCCTAATGTCAGAATGTATCGCATGTCAGTAATAGAGAATGAAGAAATAAAGAAACAAATCCAAGAGCTGGTTGAAAAAGGTTTAATTCGACCCAATTCATCTCCATGTGATTCACCCATAATTTTAGTTCCTAAGAAAGACAAGACATAGAGAATGTGTGTCGACTTTAGGGCCTTAAATAAAATCACAATCAAGAACAGATATCCTCTTCCCAGGATAGATGACTTACTTGACCAGTTGAAAAATGATGTCTATTTCACTAAGTTGTATTTGCGTAGTGGGTATCATCAAATACGGATAGCAGAAAATGACATCTGGAAAACTCCTTTCAAAACTAGGCAAGGACTATTTGAGTGGTTAGTAATGCCTTTTGGTTTGTGTAATGCAACAACAACTTTCATGTGTGTTATGAATGATGTCTTTCGTCTATACATTGATAATTTTTTCAAAATATACTTAGATGATATCCTGATATTCACTTCCAGTATGGAAGAGCATGTTAGGCATGTTAAACAGGTTTTTGAGGTATTGCACAAGGAAAAACTATACATTAAGTTGTCAAAATGTGAATTTCAAAAAACTTCATTGGTTTATATTGGTTACATAGTTGGAGGTGGTCATTTAAAGATAGATTTAGCTAAGATAGATGTGTTTGTTAAGTGGCCAAGACCACAGAATGTAACTAAAGTTACAAGTTTTCTAGGTGCAGTTTAGTATTGGAGAAAATTTATTGCTCATATTTCTTTGATTGCATCACCATTTCATGCTTTTATAGGATCTAAATTTTCCTTTTAGTGGGGAGGGAAACACCAAAAATATTTTGATTCACTTAAGCAGAAACTTGTCACAACACCAATCTTAGCTTTACCTGATCTTCAACAGCCATTCGAAATTGAAACAGATGTAAGTGGTTATGCAATGGGTGGAGTCTTACTTCAAAAAGGGAAACCAATTTTTTTCCATTCTAAAACTTTTTCTAAGGCAGTAATCAATTATCCGACATATGATAAAGAACCATTTTCTTTGGTTGAAAGTGTAAAGAGATGGAAACATTACTTAATGGGTAAAGAAACAGTGATTCAAACAAATCATCAGTCACTTCAATACCTTCAGTCACAGACTAAGTTGCAACAATCTCACCACTACATATGGATGGGATTTCTTCAGCAATTTCACTTAGTAATTAAGAACAAGAAAGGTGTAACAAACAAAGTAGCTGATATGTTGTCTAGATCGTCTTTGAATGCTTCAGTGGTACTGCATAATAATTCATTGAAACTTGAAAGTTATGTAGAACAGTATAGTACTGATGCTGATTTAAAAGATATTTATGAATCACTAACTCGTGGTACTCAGGTGGAAGAAGTCAATTTTCATAGTCATGACAGGTTGTTATATCATCTCGGTAAGTTGTGCATACCACAGACAGAAAGGGCGCATGTTATTCGAGAATCTCATTCTTCTCGAATTGTAGGACATTTTGGTGTAAGCAAGACTATGGTGCAAATTCAAAGGTATTTTTACTGGCCTCGCATGTATGAAAAGTTGTGAACTACATTAAAGTATGTGTTATGTGTTCGAAAATCAAGCCAAGCAATCGAAAGATTGGTTTGTACATCCCACTTCCAGTTCCTTTGCGACCATGGGATAACATTTCCATGGATTTTGTTGGAGGACTGCCTATGTCCAGGAGAGGGCATGATTACATGTATGTCATGGTTGATCGTTTCATAAAGATGTGCATTCTTGTTCTGTGCAAAAAGCAAGTACCTACAGAACAGACTACACAAATGTTCTTTCAATAGGTATGGGTTCATTTTGGGTTACCTACTTCTATTATAGGACCAATATAATCGCTTTGTAGGAGAATTTTGGTCCACTTTGTGGGGACTCATGGAAAAAAATCTGAATAAGAGCACAAATTTTCATCCACGGACTAACGAACAGACAGAAGTGGTAAACATGACAGTGATACATATTCTTCGAGGTTACTGCAGTAAACATCCTAAGTTGTGGGATGAATCTTTACCTTATGTGCAACATGTTTACAGTCGAGCCTTACATTATTCGACTAATAGATCGCCATTTGAAACATGTTTGGGGTATCTGTTAGTGTCAATATTTGCATCCTACCATTAGTGATCAAAATCATCTTTTCATATCATATTAGGGTTTCATTTAGAAATTTTTTATCATTCCACTAGGTCATGCAAAAATTTGTTCACTGATTAGGATATTGAGATAATTACTACTCCTTTCACCTCCATGGTCAATGGACATAATCATGTTCAGTTCATTCATTTTTGAAAGAGTCCCATAGTCATCATGGTCATCATTCAACTCATTCTTCCATGTTGTGCCATTATTAGGTCATAGGGTCAAAATCATGAAAATTGGTTATTTCACCATCAAAATCATATTTTAAAGGACTAGTAATAGTCAAAGGTCTTCAAAAATTTAAGGATCCAAACTATAATTTCCAAGTAAGTGGTTTTGTGTTTACCATATTTGTCTCTCAATTGTGCTTGGAAAGCTCATTTCCCTCTCCTAGGGTTTTGAGGGCATTTTTCTTGGTTCCATGGCTTCCATGGTTAAATCATCAACAAGACTTACATATTGATGCTCTTACACCTTCCCATATCCTTAAAATACCTTCCTAAACACTTCCCATCACTTCTATTCCCCAAAATCATCATTTTCCACAAACCCTAGCATATTGCTACAATTTGACACTTTTCTAGGTTAGGGCTGTGTTTTTCCATTTTGGACCCCTTCCCCTAAATTATTTCTAGAAATTCCACTTCCATTCACTCTTTAACATATATCCCTATCCCCCTAAATTTCTCCAATAACTTAGACAACCCCCAACCCCTTCATTCCTATAAATTTCCCAAATCCCCTGTTTTGCCTACACCAAACCCTAATTTCCTCTCCCACTGAGCTAGGGTTTTCTATGGAATCAGAGACATATGAGTAGAGGAGGAATAAGGGAGGTAATTTCAGCAAGTATGAGGCCATTCCAACTCACAAACATCATGTCTCCATCATTTTTCAAGAATTCATTCCAAGGGACAAATCATTTGCCACACAAAGGGCCAGTTTTTCTTCAAACTATGTTTCTGACCAAAGTGAGAGAGGTTTTTGTCCATCATCAGCTAAGGAAGAAAAAAATCCTTCGTTGTTTTACACAAGTGTCATGGTTTTTGAGAAATGTCAAAAATACAGTTGCTACAAGAGGTTTACTGCACTTCTAGAGTGACCTTGGGAAAATCAATTTTTCTCCCTAATGGAGTGTACACATGACTTGCTTGATAGGTCAAATGATAAATATACAAAAATATATTTCCAATGAGCTATCCTGAGCTCAATTTGGAGTTGAGAATATCTCCAAACGTTGCTTGCAAGAGCACACTTCATGTTTGCACCCTCATTTTTAACTTTTTGGCATGTCTTGGGAGAATCAATTTTTGACAGGTCAAATCAAGTTAATTTTAAAAAAATAAAGGCATATTGTAAAATCAGACAGGATGATATTTCCAACTAGCTATCCTCAGCCCAATATGGACACTAGGAAGGCCTCCAAAAGTGGTTTGCAAGTTGGAGGGCGCGCCTGGCAGTAGGAGGGTGCACCTGGCACTGGGAGGGCACACCTAGGCCCGTAGCGCCCTTAGAGCTGCGCTCTTTTTTGAGACACTTTTTGACCAAAAGGCCACCACCATTGGATTCAAAATGGTCATTACATCTCAGAAAACCACTTTTCAAGCCTTTGTTTGCAAAACAAGCATGTCAAAATGTTAAAAAACTTGTAAAAATTCATGTTTCTACCTCATTTTTGGCCCTGGCGCAGTCTTGGGAGGATTGAGTTTTGACAGGGAAAATAAGCTTCATTTTGCAAACTGGAGGCATATTTAGAAAGTAGACTTGAAGGGCTTTCCAACAAGCCAATTGGACACCTACAACCCAGTCAAAAACAACCTGCAAGATGGAGGGCATGTTTTCCAAAGGGAGGGTGTGCCTATCAAAGAGAGAGCGTGTTTGACAGTTTGCTGATATTTTTGAAATTTCATTAAAAATTTGACTTTTATCTTGAAAATCATGATTTCACTTATGTAATTGAGCATGGTAAATGTAAATATGATACGGATAAGTTGTCTAGGGGTTGATTCATGATGTAAATGTAATAATCAAATTCAAATGAATCAGTTTCAATGTAATTAGGTAGGAGTCACTTAGAGCTCCCTACACTCTAGCTTTCAGTTCATAATTTTGTGGATCTCATCCCCAACTCAATAATTCGACCCCTAAGGATGAGAGAATGTAGTTTTGATGTCTATATCTTACCTTTCTTCACTCTTAGCAAGAGTTTTAATTAGTTGTATGATCAAGTGTAATTATTTTAGCCTGAAACTAATGAAGAATCACAGTTATTTCTTTGGGATTCATGTGGTATGAATGTTTGGAATTTTTTTTTGTGATCATTTGTATGGATGTTTTGTAAGCTCATAAACATTTCATGTCTATTATATGATAAATTTCAAGTTGATAGGCAGAATACATGTTTTTCATGCTCTGTTTTGGGAAATTTGTCATTATCTTCCCATTTTCTTCAGTTTAGGAAGGATACATCTCCTATGCTCTTCCTAGCTCCTCATCAGTCTTAAACCATCTCACTAAATCACCTTTAAGTTTTGAGCCTTCTACCTACCTTACCCATTTAATGAACTGCAATTCCATCTTATTTGCCCTGACCTAGCCTCTTTGACCTAATCCTCATCCAGAAAACCCAATCAAAACAAAACAAACCCATCTGCATTTCATAGCTAGCCTAAAACATTTTCATCCAACCCTCTTGGCTGTGATTTTTGTGGAGAAATCCCTCTCCAACTTGGTAGGGCTAGATACCAAGTTAAAACGTTGGTTTGTGGTTACCTCTGTTGGGATTCCTTCTTCAACCTTAGGAATCTGGCGGAGTGATAACAGTATCTACCAAATTTAGCGATGGACTTCATGTTAGGTGAAGAAGATAAAGTGGATGTAACCGAAGATTCAATCAAAGCAGTTAAGTTCATTTAAAAAATACATGAAGTAGTGCAGGATCAGTGAGAGAAGAGTCAGGCCAAGTACAAAATGCGCCACGACAAGCATCGAGTCAATCATCATTTTCAGGTCAGTGATCAGGTATGGTTGTATATCAATCAAGACAGATTTAAAGGAGAAGGTAAAAAACTGAAACCCATCAGGTATGGTCCTTTCAATATTATTGAAAAGGTTGGAAATAATGCATTCTGATTATATTTATTGCCTTACATGCGTATTTATTCAGTTGTAAATGTGGAAATTTTGAAGTTGTATTAACATCTGATGATCATTGATCCCGAGGAAGATACACAGATTCCTACTATTGATGATTTAGCACCTGAGTATATGAATGAGTTACTGGAAGATACCATCTTGGACTAGAAATTTCATACTTCAAGACTAGGAGATGTTGAATATCTTCAGGTACGACTCAAGGGCATGAATCCGAGCAAGGCGAAGTGGATAGAGATCGAAAAGTGAGGGAGTTGTAACCTCACCTGATGTCTGCTTAAATCAAAACTTTGTGGTCCAAAATATTTCAAGTGGAGAAGATTGATCCAGGAGGAACTTGCTTCAGTGAAGATCAATAGTGAGGTCCAGTCAGCTCCAGTTTGTCTGATGTCCAATTCAGTCTTTAGATCGTTCAGTTCGTCATGTAGTATTCCGGATGAGAGTTACTTCGTCATGGTTTAGTTTGAATTCATGGTGTTATGTGGTGATATTATTATGTAATGGTCCTAATTCTAAGCTAAGGTGAAAAGTGGCACATGTATGTAATTGTGAAGTGATGTGGTCCTACCTAAGTGACTTAATTCCTAGCACTAATTCCTAGGTTTAAGTGGTAACCCTAGCACAAAAACTATGGTGTTAAAACCTAGAACAAAACCTTGCAATGTAAAACCTAAGCCAAACAAGGTTTCAGACCTTATATTATGAACTTTGTAATAAAACAAAACCCAAAGTTTACAACCCACAGTCCTTAACCGCAGAATGTAACCGTGTCAGAACCACGTCGGAGATAGCACATGTGAGAAGCGGAAATGTTAGGAGGTTAACAGTCACCGTCACAGAACCTTCGGAAGATAAACCATGACCATCAGAGGTGAGTTTTCACATGGATAACGTTATCCGCAAGCAAGCCATAGTCGCTAGTATCAAACCGCGAGGTGGCAACAAACTGGATTGACCACTTGCTCACATGCCGCCATCAAATTGTCCTTGGTGCTATTTTGCTGAGCGCCAGGGCTTATTTATGATATAAGGTTCTAATTTTTGTTTTAATGTTAAATGTGCAAGGTGTAAAGATATACACCTTATCACTAATCACTAGGTGTCACAATGTGACAAGACCGAGACCTATCACCACATTGATTGCTAAACTACCATGCCTATTTTGGCCTCAAGGAGTTCAAAGACAATCTTATATAAACTTAGCCATTTGACCATGATGAGGACATAGAGAGACAAAGACTTTGTAATTCAGATCTTGAGCGAGAGAGGGATTTTTTGTTTTCAGTGTTTCTTGGTCGTCCAGAGGCGCATTTGAGCGCAGAGACAGGTGTTGGAAAGCTAGGAGAGAGACATTTCTGTTGTCAGTGACCAGAGGTGCCTGCAAGTGTTGGTCGCTTTAATTGTTTTAACAATTAAAGCTCCACATAAATTGTCAACCCGAGAAGGTATGTTTATTCCAAAGACAATCACGCACTGGATATGCTCAATTCCAAAAGCAAAAATAATGTTGTAGTAAGAATTCACACAATTATTAATCATACAAATCTAATTATTCACACCCTGTTTAATCAAAGCTGAATTTTACTTATGTTATAGTAGAAGCAATTCCTCTATTGCAGTTTTTAAGAATCCAAATAAAGGGAAATCATTCTGCAGGAAAGGAAACCAATCAACCATAACAGGGAACAGGACCCTATTCCTTCAATTAGGAACTTCAGCACCTGCTGCCTGACACTAATCACTTTGTAGAGAAGATAAACTCAAGAGAACAGGACCCTATTCCCATGAACAGGAACCTTCAGCACCTGTCTCCTATTTCTAATCACACTGCAGGGGAAAGAAAGGCAATCAATGGGAACAGGACCCTATTCCTTTGTACAGGAATCTTCAGCACCTGCTTCCCAGCATCAATCATACATTCAAACAAATAACAGAAATAGATCTCTCAACTTCTTAAGAATGAATGTACTAAACACATGCAGCGTTAAAGGAAACAGAATGCTTAATAAACTACAGAACTGTGTAACTGGTGTTTCAGCAAACAGAATTAAAGTAAAGTGCGAATATCATAAAGAAATCTAACAAACCACAATAACAGTCGGGTGAATCTTGTGAGGAAGGCGGGCCCTTTCCTTCTCACAAGATTCCCCAGGGAAAGGATTAAATTGAAGCGCTCAAAAGGAACTTTTATTCATCTGTCAAAAGAAATGATACATTACAAATGGAGTCTAGATCCTGTCCTCTCAAACACAATCTTCTCCTGTAGTTTTCGAACTCTCCTCTAATGATGATGTCTCCTCTTTTTAAAGAGGATACATCTCTTACAATTACATTAGATCAAATCTATGTTTATCCCAAATATGTTCTTCTTTCTTAAAACAGGGCTATTCTATTCTTCCATAAAAATATATTGTTACAACAGATACAAAAAGAGTACTATCTTCAGAATAATCCGTGTAACCACTTCCTTGCTCGTCTTCATGTTGTTGCCATTGTTCCAAAAAATACTCTTCCAGAATCGCAAATTACGAGTAGTGACGGAATTTGCATGCCTACTGGCTGTTTCAGCAACGGAGTCGACTGTTTTAGCAATGGAGTTCGACTATTTCAGCAACGGCCGATTGTTCCAGCACAACACATAAATTATTTGCGATCTTTTAGAATTATGTTAGCAACAATCTACCTTCGATTAATGATGAAATATAAGAGTAATATGGAATTATATGTAAACAGATTAAATATATAGTAAAGAAGAGGATTTTATATACCTTTGGATAAAGTGAATGAAAATGATGATGGAATCATTTTTAAACATGGTTATAAAGGTAAGGTGGTGTCAAAATATATAGTAAAAAGTGGTACATAGTGAGATCCTAACAGCAAGTACATTTATTTTGGTGTTTTTGCTGTGTAAATACTTCCTCAAATCAATCCTAATAAAGTGGACACCCATCTTGAAAGTGGACCCGGAGACGTATTCCACCAGGGACGAACTCCGTAATCAATGTTTGTTGTATCTTTTCTCTGTTCTTTGATGTAATTTCATTCTTAATATGTTGTTGGTTTAAGTCAATAATGTTTTATATTTCCTTCAGTCTTCCACATTAAGCAGTTCAGTTAACAATAAATTCACTCGTGGAAATTAATCAATTCTACTTCATCACTTAATTTCAATCACATTCAGATTAGTAAGTGAAATGGTTGATAAAGGATATGAGCTCACATTTCATTCTAAAGGTTGTTAAATAAGGAAGGAAGAATATAGAAAATTAGTGGCAAAAGAAACTAGAACTTTAGATAATGTATATGTCTTTAATAAAGGTAAAAGGAGAAGATGGTTGTATAATTTTGTTATATCTCTCATCTTATCAGTAAAATTAAAGTGAGAGACTGAAACTTCTTAGGCTGCATTAAAAATATGGGTACTTTGGAGAGTGAGTTGTACAAAAAGAATGATAAAATGGAAAGTTTACATTATATGAATTTGCAGTTGTGATTAGAGTGAATAGAAGTATGGATTCAAGTGGAGCAAGTGGTGGAAGGTACCATAAAGGAGATGGAATTGCAATAATGAGATATGCATGAGAAGAATATTAAAATGCAAGTCATGACCCAACTACTATATTATGAAGAAAGTGAAATGAATTATGAACATCAAATCAACATTGTTAGCAACATGGTGTTTGCATTGATGTCAACCCTAGAACCAATTATGTTAGCATTGATGTCAACAGCCTTAGTGGGCTTTTAATGATGATTTGGTGCTTGAAAGAGGTTTACTAATGTGTTTTTGAAGTGTGCACAGGTCCTAGAGGTGATTGGCAGCATGTGGAAGCTAGTGGCGGAATTATGGGTGTGATATTTTGTGTTTTACCTCTTGAAGTGTACAAACATTGGTTTAGAAAGGATAAATCATGAACATAACCTTGGCAACCTATATTTTCTTTGGAAAATTTACACCTGTAGTCCATATTAAAGGAAGTGAACCGACTCCCCTCTCCTGTAGGTGCAAAAATGATTTTCATGAGCCTTAACCTTTGTAGTTTTCCAAGGTAGTGATGCATCGATCCATTTAATTGATGTGGTATAAGCATTGAATTAATATTGAAGTGTTATTAATCTCCAAATCATGTGAATGCATTAACAATTATGGTGATCATTGCATGGGTTGATTTTATCACCAATTGATAGGGTTAGCAAATTAGCAATGATTAACTGGAATGTGGCTGAGTGGCATAGTGTGTTAATTTTTGTAGCTTGGGAGGTACACCCATAGATCATGGGTACTTTATTTGTAAGGATGTGACTAAAGTACCCAATCCATGAGTTATAACCCTGAGTAAGTGGGAAAATAACTCAACTTAATATTATAAGGCAAAAGTGGGTAAAACTTTAAGAGGATCTAGAGTTTTCCTAAGAAACCCAAAAAGTGGATTATAAATAGAGGCTAATGGAGAGGCCTAAAGGCACATTATGTAAGTCATCATTCATGAGAGATATTCATGAGTGAGAGGGAGATCTATATAATATAGCTACTGTGAGAAATATTGTGGAAGGTTAAGCCATGTATGGCAAACCTAGGGTCAAAGCCCTAAGAAGAAGCCAAGTTTGTTGTAGGTGATCATGAATAAAGAAAAGGTAGAGTTTTATGACCTAGATCTGGCTATTGGAGAGACATATCTAGCTAATTTTGTGTGCATGTCAAGTAAAGTGAGCAAATATGTCTGTTGGACAAGGATCTACGCTAAAGAATGATGTTGGACGAGTTATTCTTATGGTCCTGTTAGAAGGCCAAGTAGTATTCCCATAAGAGAAGTATGATCAAGCCAATATCTAACATAGATTTGGCCATGGACAGGGTCTTCCTCAAGGTGATGAGAGTTGGGTAGATCTAATATGTGTAGGCCACAAAAAAGTGGGCATGGTAAGGCCACTTACAGAGAGGTGAAAGGATTGGATTGTGTTTAGTCTAAGCCATAGTTAGAAGGAGGCCAATGGAAGTATATTGTAAAAGAATCTATAGAAATAAAAGACCATATGGGGACTACTAGGGGTGGTTACTTCAAACCAAAAGTCATATTTGAGTGTTGGAAGGTCAACTTTGCATGAATAAATTCATATATCAGTGTCGGAAGGTTATATCTATAAGAATAAAGTCATATCTGAGAGCTGGAAAGTCGAAACTACAAGAATAAATTTAGATTTGAGTGTTGGAAGGTCAGATTTGCAAGAATATAGTCAAATTTGAGTGTTGGAGGGTCATATCTGCAAGAAGAAAGTCATATCTAAGTGCTAGAGGGTCAAAAATGCAAGAATAAAGTCAAATATGAGTGTTGGAGGGTCAAATCAACAAGAATAAAGTCAAATATGTGATCTAAAGAAAAAGATAGAGTAGATGTAGCATGATTTCAAAGGGATTGGTTGTTAAGGACAAAAAAAATCAAAGGACCCTAAGCTAAAGGCACTCTCTCAAGTTTGATTTTGATTTATTGGGAAGATTGAATATCTAAAGGAGCATATCTCAAGCCCTAAGTTCAGTCAAAGGAAAAATTATATATTATTTTGTATCAGGGTTTCGGAATGGCCAAGATCCCTCCTACGAGAGCCCTATGATTATTTTATTAATGGAATATTAAAGATCGAGATTTGGGCCCAATTTTCATGGGTATTGTTATTGATTTCTCTGTTGATTTTTTCCACTTTGCTAAGTTTCTAGTTAAGGGCTTCTAGTGTGTTTAAGTATTAGATAAATCATAGATCAAATTTAGGGCCCATGAAAAATCAACATACTGGAACGAGGTTATGGCATTGATCTAATCTCCAAATAAGCATGTATGCATTGAAAAAGGTATGAATACATTAATTAGTTCATTTGTGGCATTAGTGGATCGGTCTAGTCGATATAATGGAGGTGATCTAGTTATAGATCAATGTTTGGTCATGGATCAATTTGGATCTTTGTGGAACACATTGCATTGATATGGTCCTTCGTTGAGTTGTTTGGCATTATTTTTAATTGGAAAGGTTTTGAATTGATTGGGTTTTAGTCAGCATATGCATGAGCTATGGATAGAGAGCCTTATAAATAGTGTGATGGACATATTTGTAGCTATAGTGCACATTGACTCACAAGAGTGATGAAAGCAGAGGATAGATGTGATGAGAAAAGAGTGTGATGGAAGTGAGTTTGCACTATATAATTAGTTGAATATCGATTGGATTAAATTTTTGTGCATGAAATAATAGGGATGAAAATTTATTGGACATTTCAAATAAATAAATAATGTGCATAACATCTATTGCACATTATATTGAGTGCATTGTGTGATTGTATGGAGAATAGACTAGAGCCTATGCGCATATAGTGACAGTGTGTTGAAATAAAGGTCATGTGAATTTGTTTGGATTAATTTGAGATAGAGATTAGAGAGCAGAGAAACCAGTGCATACATGAAGACGCATAAGTCAATATGAGTCAAAGAGTGCTAGTGCGTTGGAGTATAAGTGTGCAAGGGTTAGAGCGAGATCAAGTTGAATGATTGTGTGTTGAAAGGCAGTAAGTGTGCATGGAAAATTAATATTGTATGAAGGAGAGATTTTATGTGTGTTATTGCTGAGACCAAAGGCAGCTAATGTGATTTGTGATTGATGGAAGAGATTGTAGCAGATTTTAAGGGGAATGTTATGACCAAAGGATTGTTGTAGCTAACATTGTTTATTTGCATGGGTCAATGTATGAGGAAAAAATTCTATAAATACCCCATATGTATTGTTTTCTACTATTTGGTGTTTTTTATATGGCTAAGCCATGTCTACAGAGAGTCTATAACCCCATTATGTATTGTATTAAAGCCATGTAATAACTTGGTTTTGGTCATAGGTTGTTAGTAGGGTTTAACTACTTGATGGTTTGAGAAGGTTTATACATGTTTTTTTTGGGATATAGAGTTGTTGTTGTGAGTCATGAGTTGGTGAGGTGTCTTGAGGGTAGACTAATTGTTTGTGGTAGTTTTGTATTGAGGTTGAGTTAAATTAGGTTGTTGAGATTCCAGGGTTTGTAGCAGAGTTTGTATGAGTAGAGTGTATGTATTGAGAGTAGAGGTTGAGTATGGTTTGCTAAGTTTTTTATGTAATTTGTATTCAGTTGTGTTGAGCGACAGAGTATATGGTGGGTACAATATGAAAATGGGATGAAATGTGGGCCATGATGTTTGTATTGACTCAGGTAGGTCCTAGTCTAAAAAATTGTGAAACAGGGTCTACAGGAGAGCTTGAAGTTTGGGGCCTTTAGTGAATCAAGTAATGGCTTGTAGATTCAGGGTGTAGTGACATCCTTCAGGTAGTGACTTGAGAACTTGGGAGTAGTGGCTTCCATCTAGTTGTTGTTGGATATATTATTGGGTGTTTGGTTATGTAGCAGGTGGTGGCCTACAAAGTTGTGGGAGTAGTGGCTTCCAGCAAATGGTGGTATGAAAAATTTAGGAATGGTAGCTTCCAATAGGTAGTGGCCTGGAGAAATATTTTCTCACATGATTGGAAAGTTGTGGCTTGGACACTGTTGGTGGCCAGTGCATATGTAAAATAATATTTTTATTAATTAAAATAAGAAGAAGCAGAGTGTAAGCAGATGGTGATTTTCTTCCTTTTGGTTTCCAACTTACATCTTGTGTCTCATGTGTGATATCATTCTATGTGCCTTGATGTTTATATGTTAATTATTATTTACTTGGTTATGCATATGTAATTTTTTTGTATATTCTACATAGATTTTTTGCTATACATTTTGACATGTTGCTAGTAAATGAATGGATCAATTAATTGTTAAAGAAGGGAAAAAAGTGGTAAAAGATTGACCTATGGCACAATATATATTCACCACCCCCCCCCCCACCCCCTTCTTAGTATTTTAAAGCTTCCAATAAACATATTGTCTAATACCTTTTGAAAAATGAATATATCTGCTAGCTAAAGTCTATGATAGTAGGTGAAAATGTTAAGAGTTTCATAAAGAAGTTTGTGTTCATATGGGGATAATAAATATGAACAAGACAACAAGAATATTTATGTTTAAGGACAACATAGTTGGTTATTTAATAAGTTAGCAATTTCGAGTGGTTGTAACAACTTGTAGATTACTGAGTAGAAGTCCAAAAGCATAACAGAGGATAGTACATATTGTATAGTCAAAGTACAGAGGAATAAGAAGAGAAAGTTGGTGCAACGCATCCAATACTGCATCAAATAATGTTTAAGTTAAGGGAAAGGAGAAATAAAGATAGGTTGGCATATTACATAGGTAAAATGCAAGAAACAATTTTAATATTAGGGAGAGAAAGTCAAAGATAAGGTTAATGAAAATGGATTCATTCTTCAGCAAGTTCAGAGATTTTGGTCAATCAAAGAAGGACCTTCATCTAGAATAAATACAAGAAAAATCTCAAAGGAAAGAATAAATTATTGAAGGAAACTAGACATACAAAGTATTGGAGCACTTACAAGCAAAAGGAATGGTTGTATAAAACATAATGGCAACTGAGAAAAACCATATGTTTAGGGGGAGAAACCCTTTGATAACAAAAAAAGAATGTTGATAATGGAAATTGATACACATCACAATATCAGGGGGAGTACCATCTATCAGTGAGACAAAATTTTGAAAACAAAGTATTTTTTTCGAAATAAATCATGTTGTTGATCATGGGAATAATGTTGCAGTCAAAGGGACAAGTTGAAAATAGAAGAAGAGTTATAGATAAAGAGAATAATAAGTAAAAGGAAGCATAAGCACAAGGGAATCTTAGATGCAATCAAAAGAGAAGAAGACAATTAGAGGAAGTAAATGTTATGTTATCTCTATAGAATATATTGCAACCAAAAGTACAATCCATTTATGTTCACTAATATCAAAATGGGAGAATATGCACACAAAAGAAGAGATCGCAGACAAGGGGAGTCTTCATCCCAAAGAAGATGTAGCCAATCACTAAGAAAAGTTGCATAAATATGAAAAGTTATAGATAAGGAGAAACACAAGTTTAGGGGGAGAATTATTTTGACATTTATGTCAAAGTGGGGGAATTAAGTATACATAATGAGAAAAATAATAAGAAAAAAGGCATAAAATAGCCACCAAATAGAAGGATTTCTTAGAAGCAGTCTATTGTTGACATCACTGTGAAAGGGAGATATTGTTGGCAGTGTGTTGTCAATTATGTCAAAGGTTCTATAGTGTCAGTGATGTCAAAGGAAGCATTGTGCAAGTCCTTGTTGGAAATATATCATCATTTATCATCAAAGGAAGTATTGTGCTACTTTGCAATGTCATTGATGTCTAAGGAAGTGCAGATATTGTTAATAATTCACAAGGAAGCTCAAGTGGATGCCTTCCCAAGATCACGCAACATAGGACCAAGTGACAAACCAAGGTATGAACTCCAAATTTTGAATGAAAAGGGGAAAACCCCAAATTTCTTAAGGCTCACACAAGGTTTTAGATACAGTGTCGACTAGCTAAGATCAACGACCATGGATCACATTGACACCCTCAACGTGCTCACCAATTAATATGAAATATTGGTACTAAATACGATGATATTGGGTATTGGGTGAGTGTTTATGTGTTGATAAGGCTAGGTTGGTGTTGGTATATAAAAGTATGGAAGAAACTTTAAAACTAAAATCAAGATATTTTTTTACAAAAACTACTTTATTAATCGTGTCCACTAATCCTTCTTTTAGATTGTGATTATATTAATGAAAGGGTAATTAGAATATACCATATAGGTTTAGTCATATCGGTATCAGGTGGGATGACAACGAGGTACCAGGCATTGGATTTCATATTATATAAATGTTTAAAAGGATAGGCTAGTATCTAATATGATTTGGCACTCCCATGTGGATAGCAAGCCACATAGCTGATGATGTGGTTGTAGTGCCGAGTGAAATGTAACATGAAAAAATGAAGTTTTTAGCTAGTCAACAAGACTTTGGAAGGTGGCATGTGTCAGATGAAATGGTTAATGAACTACGTGGTGGACAATGATTCATCCACAATGGTTTGATGTGGTAGATCCAGAGGTCTCAAGACTCATGCCATGATTTGGCTCAGCAAGGTTTTTCCATGTTATTTTTTTTTGCCAAAGGTTGTGGTTGTAGGCCATGGTCACAAAGAGGCAAGGCATCAGGCCTTGGGGCCCTATGCATATCAAGCTTATCGTATTAGGTCATGTAATATTATAACTTTTCGAATATGGATGAAAATCCTGATATCCAATTTGGATGGTTCCAAACTATCACAATTCCATGCAAGGTATTTGTTTTGTGGTGGTCTAGTATATCAAAGTACTAGGGTACCAAGAATTAAAAACAATGCTTGAGCCTTCGGTATGCGTTGTATCAGTATGATGAAGAAAATGTTATCAACTAAAGGTTATGGAAGATTGTTGGAAATTTCTGTCAGTTGACAGGAAAAGGTACCAAGGTATTGGGATGATATTCATTTGTATTATTGAGATCACAATACATGGTTTCAAGTGCTTGATGGTTTAGATCTTGGAGCTGGAGTATCTTTCCAAACAAATTTTTAGATTGTGGTGCTCGCACTTGGTCATAGCACATGTGAAATGTTATCATATGGTTCATCCAAACAATCATTCCTCCCTTGGTATCTGTGTTTGGGGTGTCAAATTCCTTAAGCCCGTGATTTATGGGCATCTCATGGAATTAGCTTTGGAAGAGGATCTAAGGCACATAATCTGCCTAGATCAAAATTATATGAGGTGTTGACTTAGATTCAAATACTAGCAAATAAATAATGCAATCTAGAAAGGTGTGTCTGGGTATGGAGTGTATTTCATATGACATGGTGACATAGAAATAAGATCTAATGCAGAGAAGAAGAGCCAGGCATTTTGAAGTCTATAGGTCAAGTATGAAGTTCAAAGAAGATGTGTAGCCTATGCAGGGAATCTATCCAAACAGAGTACTGAAGTGTGTGATGAATTATGTTTTATGCACAAAGGATTTAAGTTTATAATGTTGTATGAAATACAAAATAATGTGGTATGAGCTAATTAGGATGAAGATCATTAACTATTAAGTAAACAACTGATATTTGAGGTGAACAGAATGAGAATGAGCGTTGAAATGAAAATGAATGTTGTAGCAAGTGGTGTTTAATCTAAGAAGCACATTAGTGTTGTAATGAACAAAGTGTAGTAGTGGAACTATAAAGTACAGAGAAGATCATAGTGTGCAGAATTGAGAAGAAAAGAGTAGAATAAGAACTCATAATTATTTATGGTATTGGTGTATCCTTTAGGTTCGTTCTTGTAAATAAGGGGATAGGTGTCTCCTTCAAGTTGGAACCTTTAAATTAGGCGATAGGTGTCTCCTTCAAGTTGGAACCTTTAAATTAGGCGATAGGTGTCTCCTTCAGTTTGGTATTTGTAAATCACGGGATATGTGTCCCTTTATGTTAGTGCTTGTAAAATCAAGGGATTAGTGTCTCCTTCGTGTTGGTTCCTATAAAATCAAGGGATTTGTGTCTCCTTCAAGTTGGTGCCATTAAATTGATGTAATAGTAGGTTGGTGCCTATAAGAATATTCTAACAAATAAGTTTTGTGTTTTCTCCCTTTAAGGGTTTCCATGTACATCTAGTGTTCTCATGCATTTATTATGTGGTTAATGCTTATATGGTTTAAATTGTTTAAATTTTTTAAATTGACCATTATACTAATTCACTGCCACTCTTAGTATATTCACAATGTGAACAAAGAGTAGATAGAGAGAGAAAGAAAATAGAGAGGGTTTATGTACTTGTTGATGGGGATGAATGCTCAACTTATAGCCTTAAGGAGATCTTTCTGGTATGATGCCCCAATTGGACTTCACAATGTTTGGGATGAGAGTCCCATTCAAATTGTTGGCCCAGATACCATCTTATGCTTTATGAAATTTAGATTTTGGACAAATGAGATATGAAAGGGAAACCCAAATAAATCCCTTGGTGGAATGCAAGTGAAATCAAATTTAATGAGAATACTCTAAATGAGTTAGTACCAAGGATGTTACAATAGCTTTATAATGAGCATGAATCTTAAATTAAGAGTGATATTAGTCTCTAATTAAGATACACTAAGACTAAAGTATACTAGCTATCAATTGTAAAATAGTTCGCAATCAATAACCAACATGAATAGATGTAAAAATTAACAAGAAATTCCTAGAAAGATGGAATTTTTTAGGTAACAAAAGAGCTCATTAACTCACAACAAGTGTGCAACAATCATATGCTACCAAACAACGATAAATAATAGTATTATAACATTCAATAACACATTATGAAAAAATCATTTTTGTGGCCCTTCGGGCTTTTGAGTATTAGTGTTGAAACATTCAATTCCAAGTCACTGGTATCTTTAAGAAACCCAATAGTAAGAGTGCATAAAACTAGAACTTAATCCTCAAGGTAGTTACAAGCTTCTCCCCTTCAATAATGCTCCAAGAGTCCAAAATCTAAAATATCCTTATCTTTTTCCTAGAGAGTTATATTTATACAAAATGAGGTGACTTTTCACCTTCCATGACTCTTCACCTACCCTCATGTCTAATTTCTATTTTACTTGATTTTCTAATTTTGTTTTGTTTTACACAATTACATTAAAGTTCCAAAATAAATAAAATAAACACCTATCATGAGCTTAACTTCAGAATTGACAACGCTTTCACTTGAACTTCTAACCCTTGGGTCATATGGGTATTTTAATCCTTGTAGTCTGCTCCAGTCGATAAAAAATTATTCAAGGTCAAACCTTTGTTCATGAATTCATATTCGCATGTATTACGTAGAAAATCCTTGAAACCTTGCAACTACTAATGAGAGCAAATTGATCTGCATAAGACACAAGATTTCTCTACCAAAAATTCTGCATAACTAAAATAATGAATAGAAACACAATCACACATAGAACACAATAATTTATCCAAGGAACCTAACTGGGAAAAAACCCTCTTGCTTATATTAGATCAACTAAGCAATCTGATCTATTATAAATAATTTTCTTCAAGACTGAAGCCCTTGCAATACTGATCAACTCTCCACAAGACTTGCCCAACACTTAGGAAAATAAGGCCTTCTACGATCTCCTATTTCCTATTGAAACTTTGACCCTAAAAAATAGGAATTTATCTTATTTCCTTGTGCAATTCACAAGAGAAATTGTTATTATTGATCCTCAATCCTATACACAAAAACCTGTGTACCATAATAAATAAAAATTGTGCCTTCATTCAATCTCAATAGGCAATTCGAATTGCATGACCTACTAGGGCTAATTTTAGCAGTTGTTATTTGTTAACTGAGAGTAATTTAAGTTAACACAAATTCAGCTACTCAACTAAACTCATGTCTATCTCTGTTCTAGAACTAGAGATCAGTTAACTAACAGACACTAGATTTAAATCCACTAGATAGCTAATTTTAGCCATCAACTAGTCTACAACTCACTGAAATCCATCTAACTCGAAGTAATTGATAATAAACTATTAATAAACCACAACACATGTGTTAACTGAAAACTAACTCAAATATCTATGAGATTGAATTCAAATTAGCATCTTTGACTAAGGCATAAGTCAAATAATCTATTCTTTGATACATTTTCAACACTCTTAGCACGAAAGGACTTCTTGGAAGAGCCTCATCAACATGGATTTGTCTTCAGCTCTACCAAGTTCTTTGTTGCTGCAGTTACTCTCTCTGAAATAGAACACTTCTCGGCTTCCTTCTGCGGAACCTACCTTGAAGACCCATTATTTCCCACCATGCTCTGTGAGTTCACCACTTTAGTCATAAGTGTCATGTACCCTATGTACCTTAGTGTCTACTTCTTGATGTTGGGAGACTCAACTAACTTCTAAGCTCCCTTAACTAAATCCTCTACCCACTTGGCTCGAACTTTCCCTATACTATAATTCTCTAACTAAGTGGTTTCCTCCACCCACCCTAGGATATGGTCCTCATCATCATCTTGTTGGTCAGCCCAAATGCCAATTATCTTAGACTAAAACTGAGATATTGGTTGAGGCTCCATCTTGAGAGCTCTATCCTTCTCTTGCTCAACCATCACATCTCTACTCTGGGAACTCTATGCCTTGCTTCTCAAGACTGCACATGCATCAACCTCCAATTTGTAGAGGTTCTCGATCCTGACACCAAGATGCTTGAATTGTTCTGAATTAGAATGATTGAGGTAGGCCTTCCCTTTGTTGAATAGAACATCATACCCTTTTCTTCAATGGTTTCTACTGAGACAAGGTTTTTCTTCAATCCTGGAACATGCATCACATTCTTTAGATGGAGCAGGGAACCAGACTCCCTCTTAAAGCTCACTATACTAACTCCTTTGGTCAAGTGTTTTCAATCATCTCCAAGCTCAATATGGAATTGCATGTCTTTCTCCTCCAAACTACTGAAGATATCTTTGTTCCCTGTCATGTGGAATGAAGCCTCTGAGTCAATGTACCACACCTTACCCCATATTGAGCTTTCCATGCAAGCTATCAAGGAGAAATCCAATTATAACTAAGAAGAGAGTGTTTATCCTCTTTTTGTTTTTGCGACATGATTTTTGGATTTCTTGTTTGGACATTTTGTAGCATAATGTCCAAATTCGTGACAATGAAAACACTTGATCTTGCTAAGATCCTTCTTTTCCTTGCCTCCATTCTAACTACACTAGGCTTTTCCTTGGGCCTTCTCACCCTTGGATTTCTTCCCTTTGCCAGCTAAAGCAAATTTATCCTCATCTTATGTCCAATATAAGACTCCATCCCTTGTGTTCCTCCTTACCTCTTCCTGCACAAGATCTGACCACAATCTCTCCCAATTAGGGATCTTATCTCTGCCATTCAATGCATCCTGGAAACTCTGCCAAGATTTGTGAAGCCCAATAAGAGCAAGGCTCACAAGATTTGTTGGTGGAACAGTCTCTCCAACAATTCCAAGCTCATCCCTCACTTGAGTAAACATGGATATATATGTAACAATGGGAAAATCCTTGCCCATTTGAATTTTCCTCAATTTGTTCTTCAAGGCAAGTTTTCTGGCCTCACTATTTCTTTCAAATAGATTAGTAAAGGCCTTCCACATCTGGAATTGATCCGGACTATGCAGGAATGCAATAAAATACATAAATACACATAAACGCGGACATGCGGTAGAAATAATACTTCATTTCATTAATATCTCATAACTAAAATATGCTTACAGAGATAATGGAAATATTCTAGCTAGGGTGCTAGTAGCTTATCTCTAAGAAGAGATGTAGCAGCTATAGGCCTCTAAACTGTGTTATAATGAGGCTAGAATGCCTATTTATTATTGAGAGACAATGGAAAACCATAAACATCCAAAAACCTAACCCTAGGAGATGAAACGCCAACTATGGGCCCCGTCGAGGTAAATTGGTACATTTCTTGAGGTCATAACTTTGGTATACTATCTCCATTTGACGCACATGATACATCGTTAGAAAGATATATCTGAGGACTAAAACTGAAAACAGAAAATATTGAGTTTTTAACTCATATTTTCCTAGAGGTGGTTTCCCTAAAAAACGTCGTTTAGGGCCTCGAAACAACTATGGAATTTCAAAAATAGTAAATTGTGCTACAATTAAGGAAACTGAAAAACTGAAAAAAAATAATGGCAGGGGTCTAAGTGGAATAGGCGGGTGGCTACCAATATCGACCTGGATCATGAATGGAGTTTTCTTCCCATGCAAATTAGGAAAAATATTGTCTCTAACTCCTTCTTGGATCAACCTCCTAGCTTTGGCAGTATCCTTCTTCCATTGAGTTAGTTGTTGTGCA
Source organism: Pinus albicaulis (assembly GCA_034641835.2). Classification (NCBI taxonomy): domain Eukaryota; kingdom Viridiplantae; phylum Streptophyta; class Pinopsida; order Pinales; family Pinaceae; genus Pinus; species Pinus albicaulis. Next base: position 1,857,421,192 of record CM076575.1, on the reverse strand, counting down.
TATGATGCAAGAAGTTTAGGAATATCAATCCTGATGTATTCCAAAACCCCGTTATCATCTAAAAAAACCTTCATCTTTTCCTTCCATGCATAGAAATTCAAATTCCCTTTTAGGGCATGCTCTATCCTCAAACCAGGGAAAGACTAGATTCTTTTACTTGTACAATTCCTGCACTAATTAATTTCCTCTTCAATATGCTTTGAATTTGATCAAGGAAATCAGTCTCTATCTTGTTTTCAGCTCTGATACCATGTAGAAAATACTAAAAACCTTGCAACTACTAATGAGAGAAAACTGATATGCAAAGCCACAAGATTTCTTTACCAAATTTTTTTAGGAAAGAACACAATGAATAGAAACACAATCACACATAGAACAAAATAATTTATCTAGGGAACCCAACTTGGAAAAACCCCTCTTGCTTGTATTAAATCAACTAAGCAATATGATTTATTACAAATAATATTCTTCAAGCCTGAAGCCCCTGCAATAATGATCAACTCTCAAAGAGACTTTCCAAACACTTAGGTAAATAAGGCCTACTAGGAGCTCCTATTTCCTAGTGCAATTCGACCCCTAACAAATAGGAATTTCTTCTATTTCCTTATGCCCAAGAGAAATTGATCTACTTGATCCTCAAGCCTCTACACAAAAACTCATGTACCATAATAAATACAATGTGTACCTTCATTCAATCTCAATAGGAAGTTCAAATTGCATGAACTACTAGGGCTAATGTTAGCAGTTGTTATTTGTTAACTGAGATTAATTTGAGTTAACTTAAAGTCAACTACTCAGCTAAACTCATTTTTATCTCTATTCTAGAACTAGAGATCAGTTAATTGATAGGCATTAGAGTTAACTTCACTAGATAGCTCGTTTTAGCCATCAACTAGTCCACAACTCACTAAAATCCATATAACTCAAATTAACTGACAATAAACTAGTGATAGACCACATCACACATGTTAGCTAACAACTAAATCAAATATCTATAAGACTGAATTCAAATTAGCATCTTTGATTAAGGCACAAGTAAAAGAAGCCATTCCTTGCTAAATTATCAACATATTAGGCATCATCGTTTTCAATTTATCTTGGATCTTGTGACACAGTGAAGTAAGCATGGTGTGTTGTCTTGAGGACTCCACTAGGTGTTGTTCTAATGCTTCTTTGGTTAGCTATTTATCATTCTTTGTGACAACTAGCTATCGTGCATGCATAATTTCCTATATTTCATGTCCAATATTTTATTCGAGCCTCACATCTCCTCGTGCTCCAATGGAGACTAATTTATGAGCTTTGATTAGCTTGTCCATCATGATGTGGCGTTTTCGATAAGGACCCAAAGTTTTCAACACATATTTTTCGATCTTTTCTTGAGCTCGAATGGCAAGCATGATCTTTGCTCTATCTCTTTCCCTACCCAATTAATCTTTCGTTTGCAAAGTCTCTAGTAAAGACATGTGTTTTGTACTCCACTCATATATTGTATCAATGACTGCTAAGATATCATTTAGTTGCACAAAATTTTATTTAAGTACATTTTGAACTCATATGAGCATGGCAGCCATCTTCTGGAGTTTCCCAAGCTCCAAGCATAACTGCTTCATAATGTCTTCTAACAATTTATTTACTTCCAATGCCACGTTCTAATAATATTTGTCACAAGAGATTGAGGTAAATAAATATTGATTTTCCTTGTGCAACCTTTTAATTTCCTTATGTGTATTTTTCAGGCCCTTGTCTTGTTCTTTCAACTTTTCCACTAAATGTTTGATATTATTTTTCGTCGTTAAGGAAAAGTTCATTCATGTTGAGGCTATGGCCAACATATTTTCTAGGTTGTTGGACACTATGTTCCTCTTCGTGGTCATAGAAATAGGCTTTGATACTTTCCAGACCATATATACCCTCTTTTCTTAGGAAATTCAGTTGGTATTTCTATTAAAGCCAAACTTGTAAGTTCATAACTTGATTTTCATCACCTATAGTGATGTCCATTTCTCCAAAAGAAAAATGACCTTTCGTTAATGGTGTTGAAACTGAGGTTGATGGATTAACATCCATGCTAGGTAAATTTTCATTTCTTACATTATAGGATTTATTTTCTTGTTTCCTTTTAGCCTTGCCTCATCCTAGGCTTGTTTTTCTAATCTCTCCCTTTTAAGCTTCTCTTACTCATATTTCTTCTTTTCTTCTTCTTCATTTTGTAACCTTTCTTTTTCTTCCCTTGCTTTCTGCTCTGCATCTTTATTTTGTTTATTTTCTCTCTCTTGTTTTAACCATAGGTATTCTTTTAGTTTCTTCTTTTTTTCTTTTTTAGTTGCTTGCTTTTCTCTCTCTCTTTTGTAAGCAACTTTCTTATATATTTCCTCCTTCCCTTTAGAAGTTTCCCTTGTTTTAGGTTTGGATCCATTCATGGATTCAAAGCCATTTTTGTTTCTTGGGGCCTCTACAGCATTAAAGAAGTTTTTAATCCTTTCCTCATCTTCATTGATTTTTGATGACTAAGTCCACTTGCACTTGCATTGACAACAATGTTTTGTGACCACGCCCCTTTGTTCATATCTATGGAAGTCAAGTTCTCCAAAATTCAAATGCTCTATATTTATAGCTCCAGCCTATACCTCTTAAAAATTCCTTATACAATACATTCCTACATAAAATGGGTATGTAGGACATGGTACCTTCTTTGAATGTGATAGCATCCCACAAACGCTTGTGGTTACTTGATATGAAACCTCTTGCAAAATTACTTTATCTGTTAAGAACAACAAGAGTTGGTGTGGTTGCTTCCATGAACCAAAAACCCTAATATACATTTAGTCCGGTGGGATGAACTAGTCAACAACTTCTTATAATGCTCCTTTAGTGTGGTCTGACATACAGGGTGAATCATGGCCAACCAGAATGTAGAATATTAATGAAATGAATCCTTTGGCTTTTCTCTTGTATGATGCTACGTGTTGACTTTCCCACAACTCCTTGCAATAATATGCACTGGTTGAATATCGAGGGCAAGATTCCACCTCCACCCCAACATTTTGAACTTGCATCTAGTGCATATACAATCAAGAAAATATGAAGCCATGTAGAACTCTGACTACTTTCCATCTACTGTATTTTGGGCATTTGTCACCTTGGCCTAGATGGCTATTACAACAATTTTAGCCCAATTGAATATGACTCTATCATGGTAAAATGTATATATAAGTGAAACCCAACTCTCCTCAAAGAGATATGTTATGGCCTTGGCATAAATTTTGCACCACATAGTTGCAACCATATGATAAACTTTTCTGAGTAATTTTTTCTTATATATTATATTTTCTTTGCTTCTGAATTTGTTGGGGGGAACTTTGATGTTTAGGTACTTTATAATATTCAACTATTCGAGGGTACGTGAGCTCAACAATGTCATTGCCATGACTCTCTCTGATAGTCATGTCCCTAATATCAATGCATTTGATTATCCATGCAATGGTCTCCCCACATGGAAAGAATGTTGAATGAGATGATATTTTGTGTAACCATGATCTTCTAACATTCTAATTAACATTGATATATTCTTCTCCATCAAGGTAATCTCTTCTTGTGAATAGATAATAGATCTCTCACCGACCTATGGAAACAGACTCATCGATAAAGCACCTTATGTTAGAATATTTATGCATTCAAGTAATGGGAATTTATTCTAGTCCTTCTAGCTCATCAATTTCTTTTCCATGTCTTCTTTTCATAGGATCCATATCTTCAAATGACGATATGCTAAAAAACTATAAATTAATTGAACCTGGAAGATCAAAGATATTCATTATTATAGATAAATAGAAAAAAAATAATAATTACTTGGTGCACATCACAATAAATTAGTGCAATATGAGGTCGTGAAATGCGGTAGGGAACAAGGTAAGAAATTAGGCTAGAAAGTGAGAATATGATGTGAAGTGGCTTAGCAATGCATCGTAGCGTAGATCGTTGGCGACTTAACTATGCAACATGTCACAAAATTATAGCACACGTCGATCAAAGAAATTGTGTTGCAATGCAACACAGAGTTATAGGATAATAAAAAAATGTGTGATGCGATGCAGGATGAGTTGCAACATGATTTCATGGCACATGGAAAAACTTTATTGTAAGCTAAACAGGAGGAATGCATCGCAACACAATGTTGAAAGTTAGGTTTGTTAAATAGGATTACGATGTGGTGCATGATGCGTTGTGACACTTGAATATGGAGAGAAGCATGCACAATACAAAAGGGTGATACAAACACGCGATGAGAAAGTGCAATGCGCTATGAAATAGCAGTGTGCCAACAAAGCGGATAGGCAAGGAAATGGCCAAGTGTTGGAGCAAACAAGGGAAATTAGTTTTCATGTTTATATGGAAACTGAAAGGTCAAGTAGGTGAATGGCTATGTGGAAATAGGTAACGCATGGCTCACTTGTTAAAAAAAATGATGCTGTGAGTAAGGTGCGCAATACCTACCTGCAACGTGGCACGACCATTACTCTCCAACCAACATAGCACAACCTCAAATGACAGAGAAGTGCTAGCAATATGCACAACACAAGAAATAAAAGAGGCTTTTGATAACACAAATTGGTGAAAATGAAATAGGAAGGGGTGTTATATATAACATTTCCCTCATGGGAGTGCATTTAATGTACATTTATTGCGATATTGCAAGGGTATTTGTAACAGAAAACTGTGATGTTGGGTTGCAACGCAATAAGATGTAGGGTTTTGATATGACATTGCAGGGTTGCGATGCGTCGTATTATACAAATGTGATGCATCATTCAGCTTCTCAATTTTTCTAAGTTAAAAACTTCCCTTCCCTCCCAACCTAAAGGTATGAAGAATAGTTTTAGAGGCTAGATCACACCGATGTCTAAGATTTTGAAAGATGGGACTTTAACATTTTACGTCTATTTGGAAATAAATTAGGTTTGTTATAGTTGTTAAAAAATCATTGTAGTAGCCCATGAGCTGCAATTCTCACTCCTTTGTATTTGCATCCATTTCCATCTAGATAAAGAAAGAGTGGAGAAATGTCACCCTCCAAATGGGTTTTCTCTCATAAGGGTTTCCCATATCATATATTGTGTTCATTGTGGGTTTCATTTTGTTGTTCTCTATTTTCCATATTTTATCTATTGCCATCATAAGCATAATAGAATATTTAATGAATCCATAAATATAAGGAAAATATTAACCCTCATAGTGTAGATTTCAAATTTTCAACTATATTTTCGTATATTTGTTGTGACAAATTATCCAACATAATATCCATGAAATTTTATGGATCACCACATGGATAATATATATAGTATGAATAATATCCTTCCTGTGCTCATAGTGACTCACATTAAGAGATCTTTGTGCACACCTAGATTGGTAGTTTAGATTGCATAAATGATTCAAAGACATTGATCAAAAGCATTGCACCAACTAGAAACTTGCGAAGACATAGACTTCTTAAGCTTTTAGATTCATCACAAGCAACAATCAATTCAACTATTAAGAAACATGAATTGAATATGTACATTATGGTATTTTTTATTCGTAGAAGACTAATTAGGTTTGTTGAGATTTTTGTGAGGTAAAAGTTACTCATGTGCCTCCTCATCTGACAACCCCCTACTTTCTCAACCTAAGGATTTTAAATACTAAATTCAATGCAAATATCAATCATTGAAAATTAAACTCTATTAATATAGTTTCCCACCCCAACTTGTTGGAATATTCATAAATATTGAGGGGGATGGGGGTGAATCAGTATTAACAATTTTTAAGTTCAAAAACTTGTGAATGCATCCACAGCTATAAAAAAACACATAAATATACAGAGCACATAGATTTTTATGTGGAAGCTCAAAGGAGGAGAAAATCATATAATTATTTTCTTAATACATATAAAGAGTACATTAAAATTTATCAATACCAACTAAAAGGAAGTACCAAATCCCTAGTTATCATCACCGACTGAAGGGAAACACTGACTCCCTGGCTTATCAACACCAATTGAAAGGAAGCACTAACCCCCAATGTATCAACACCAATTGAAAGGAAGCACTAACTCCCAATGTATCAACACCAATTGAAAGGAAGCACCAACTCCCTAATTTGTTAGCACCACTTGTACAAGAGTCAATATTAGTCAAGAAAGTCTTCCTTGTTGTTAAATGCTCCTCTATCCTTCACACAAGTGCTCAGTTTCCCAAACATGACCTTCTTAGAAACAAAACTTTCCTCAACAAATGATCCTTGAACTTGGATTCATTATCATCATAACTTAACCTCAACAGGCCCCAAATAAGGACTGAAACCTTCAAAAAGTGTGCCAAAAATCCTTCCAAAATCAACGAAAAAAAACTTTCCAATATAAGCCAAAAATCCTTCCCCACAAAGTCTCTCCAAATCAGTTCCTCTTCACATTTGGTTCATGAGGTATGAACCTTAAAATTCCTTCTTTTCTTTTCTTGTTTGAATAGATCTAAATTTTCTTGAGCGAATGGCTTTAAATTCTTCTTCTCATGCCTATTGATAGTGCATTAGGGGTCAAGAATAGCCCAATTGGTCCACCGGCTAGACTGACTTGTGCAACTAGAAAAATGTATAGTGAATATTTTCAAAATCAATTCCCCTAAATTATGAGGATTTCGAGGGAGACTTGCCATATACCGTTGGAAAGGTATCAAAATAAGATTCCTAACCAAATATGTTATGCTTCCATTTGAGCTAGGTAAATGGAGTAAAAAGGCATTCAAATATGGGGCATCCAAATGGGGCATCATTAATCCAAAAATAATTTCTCGTCGATCGTCACAAGTTAGAGGGAGTGTCATATACCATTGTGAATGTCTCAAAATAATATTTCCAACCATATATGTTGTCATTTCATTTTAGCTAGGTAAATGGAGTAAAAATGCATTTAAAGATAGGGTATCCAAATGGGGCATCAAAAATTCAAAAAATATATTTCAAAATGTGTTATTTGAATATGTAACTTTCTCTTTCATTTTGACAACCTTTGACATTGATGACAACTTCCTTCAACAACCTCCCCTTTTTCATTGATGGCAAGGATCATAGTCCCCCTGCGATCATTCTCCCCTTGTCTTCACGCTTCTTAATCTTTCTCTCCCCCTTTGACATCAATGGAAAAAGGTATCTCCCCGTTACATTGTCTATCCCCTTGTCTTTCTTTGTTGAATATTTTGGAAATCAATTTAAAATAGAAATTACTCCCATTTTTTGTATGAGATACTCAAATGCATCTCTGGGATATGGTTTGGTGAAGATGTATGCAATTTTTTTCCTTCATCCCAACATACTCTAGCTTGATATTCTTTCCTGTGACTTACTCCCTTAGCAAGGGAAACTTAATAGGAATATGCTTGGTCTTGGAATGCATTACTGGATTCTTAGAGATATTTGTTGCACTAGTGTCGTCACAAAGTATCGAAATAAGCTCATCATATTTTACTTGTATGTCTTGCAAGGTTTTCTTCATCTAGAGTACCTAGGTACAACATGCTTCTACTGCAATATATTTTGTTTTTGTTGTAGACAAGGATACTGGAGACTGCTTCTTGCTAAGCTAGGATACTAAAAAATATCCCAAGTAGAAGGTTGCTCCAATGTACTTCTTTTTTCATCTATACTTCCTACCCAATCTATATTTGTGTAGGCTATCAGTGTCAATTCCTTTCTTTTTGGACATCACAACCCAAAGTTTGTTATTCCTTTGAGATATCTAAAGATATTTTTCACTTCTATAACATGAGTTTCCTACGATGGAGCTTGAAATCTTGCAACCTGTCCAACTTCTTACTCTCGTCTTGAAGTTGTCACATAGAGTAGGTTGTGAATCATTGATCTATAGAGTCTTTGATCCAATTCCTTGGATTCACCTTCTTTGCTCAACTTGCATCTAGTGATCATAGGAGTGCTTAGATGTTTGCAGTCTTCTATTTTGAATTTCTTCAACATTTATTTGATGTACTTGGTTTGAGATATGAAAATACCTCCACCTAGCTAAGACATCTAGAGTCCTAAAAATAAAGTCAAGTCCCCAAGAAAATACATTTCAAATTCATTTTGCATATCTTTTGAAAATTTATGACTTAATTTATCATCATCACTTCCAAATATGATGTTATCAATGTATATTTCAATGATAAGCATATTGTATTAATCTTCCTTTATGTATAGATTATTGTCTGCATTTCTCTTTCTGAATCCTTGTTGTTGCAAATACCTGCCCAACCTTGAGTACCAAGCTTTCGGGACTTTCTTAAGTCCTTTTGTTTTTTCTATGTAGACTTCTTCTTCTAGCTCCCCATTAAGAAAAGTTGATTTCACATCCATTTGATACACATTGATTATTTTGGATCATGCATAGGATAATAGAATTTTGATTACTTCCATTCTATATATTGGAGAAAAATTTTCTTCAAAGTCCACCCCTTCAACTTGGGTAAATCCTTTGCACACTAACCTTACTTTTTTTTTCTGACCACATTTCCATCTTCATTTAGTTTGTTTCTAAAGACCCATTTTGTACCAATCACATTTATGTTATTTGGTATTGGAACAAGTCCATGTCTCATTCTTATTAATTTGATTTAGTTCTTCTTCCATGGCCTTGATCCAATGTTCATAATTTCTAGCTTCCTCAAAGTTTCTTGTTTCAATTGTGGACAATAGTGATAGGTTCCCTTGATTTAATGCTTGTGCTTGTTTTATTATTTTGGTTTCTACCTATGCTCTTATCCCCAATAATTTGTTATGGTGGGTGATTCTTCTTATACAAATGTTTATGTGTCCTGGAAGGTGTCTGAAAAATATTTTTGATTATCTACTTCTTCTTGTTATTCCTTTGGTTGCTGCTCTTCTTGGTGTTCCTCTTCTTCTTTTTCTTCCTCTTGCTTTGGTTTTTCCTCTGAATTTTCTTCAAAGATCCGTGGATTTTTTCTTTCCTTCTTGGTATTTAGCAAGCTTGCTTCATAAATTTTTACATTAATGATTTCTACTATCTTGTTGTGTCTAAGATTGTAGCACTTGCATGCTTTTATTTTACATGAGTACCCAGCCATTATGCGTTCATCTTTCTGGGAATTAGGCTTTCCTAAATTCTATTCATCCCTCTTTATGTAACATTTTCTTCCAAATATTCTAAAATTCTTGACACTAGATGGTTTGCCCATACACAATTCATAGGGAGTTTTGTCATTATTACATATAATCAGTCCTTTGTTCAAAATGTGAACAATTGTATGTATTTCTTATACCCAAAGGATATTACTTGGATTCGTGCAATAAATTTCTAGCCATCTCTTCCATTTTTTGTTATTTCATTCAACCACTCCATTTTTCTAAGGAGTTCTAGATGTTGAGAAGTGTCTTCTTATTCCATGTTATTCTCGGTAATCATTGAATTCATTTGAAGAAAATCCTCCTCCATTATCTAATATGAAGCATTTGATTTTCAAATCAGTTTCATTTTCAACAAGGTCCTTGAATATTTGAAATTCTAAAAATATTATGTCTTATTTCCAAGAAAACAAACCCATTTCATCCTTTTATAGACATCAACAAACCACATGAAATATTGTTCGCTATCTAGTACTTTTTTTCTTGTTGGCCGACATAAATTAGTATGTACAAGTTCCAGTGGTTTTGTCATGGAATGTTCCTTATTTTTAAACTTAACTCTTGTTTGTTTTCCATGCTCACAATACTTGCACATAATATTTTAAGGTTTTTTATTTTAGGCATATCCCTCACAACTTCCTTTTTGTTGATCTTGACAAGATTTTCAAAGTGTATATGGCCCAATATCCTATGCTAAAGTCAACTTGCATATTCCTTTCCCAGTCAACATCTTTCCTTTCCAATCTCCTTTAGTATGTATATGTAATTTGTCTTTTTATTGTTGTTGTGACCAATTTCCATGATCCTTCTTTCCTTATTTCAAATTATTTTGAATTCAATATAAGTGTGTCAACAAGTAAAATATTTTATGCCACCACATCTTTGCTTCCAAGGCTAACAGTGCCTTTCCCTATAATTTTGGTAGAGTTATCATTCCAAAAAGTGATAGATTCTTCTTTTTCTTTCTTCAACGTTACAAATATATTTTTTACTCTAGTCATATGCTTTGAGCATCCACTATCAATATACCATTGATTTATTTTTCTTTGGGCTTGTAAAGAAAGCTAACATTCCTCAACTTTAAAATTCTCTCTTCTTTTTCCGAGTTCTTGGTTGTTCCCTCATATGATGGATAGGAACCTGCTTTGTTTCCCTTGTAGGAACTATCAAATTGCTTCTACAGTTTTATTGTTGCGTGTCCAAGATTGTTGTAATTGTAACATTAATTTTATATTGAAAAACTCACAAGGTTTTTTACCATAACTGCCTTCATAGCAGTTCTTGGGATTTTCATAGCTATTTATTATACTTTTCCCTCTTACATAAGCTCTATAGTTTATAACCTTATTCCCAAAATTATTACAAGAATAACGCATTCGAATATAAATATTTTGGTACCTAAGTATAGGTGGTCTTATTGATGGTGTTGTCCTTTTGAAGCCATGATTTTCTTCTTGAATCTTGTTCATTGTTTGTTGTTGTAAGTTCTCCTTTAACAACTTGTATTCTTCCTTCTTGATAGGATCCTTTAGCACATCAACAAAGCTTCCTTTATTTGATTCATTTCTTGTCATCATAGATATTTAACCTTTATTAGTATTATTTTGTTTATATCCTAGTCTAGATTGTTGAATTTTGTATCTTGGGAGCTACTCCACAAGCCTATATATGGGGTTTATGGGAAGTTTTTTCACAAAAAAATTTGTGGGAAAAGAACCCAAGTGAAGGGTTTTTAGACCCAGATGGGGTTTAATATTCTAAAAAGAAAATTAAATGGAAAAAAATTAAATTCCTAAGTCCAAGAGAGGATCAAAACCCCTGATATCTAGAGGGTTCCAAAGAGGCCTAGGGAGATCTATTTAAGGATGCCTTGGGATCAAGGCTAGATATAAAGTGAAGAAGCTAATTTGATCATGAGGGATGCTAGATATGTAGACTAGAAGGGGTCAAGAAAGGAGGTCGAGGAGGAATTCTCGAGAAGTCGAGTCTGCACATCTGAGGAGCATCTCTCAAGACAATCAACCCAAGAAAGAAGAGTGAAATTCTCAGAGCGATGTAAAACTTTAGGGGTACAAATATGGAGCATAGAAGGTCCTTTCATGTCTGAAAAGAGGCCAAGTTTTCCCAGAATTGAGGAGGAGTATCTTTGTGTATTAAACCCTTAAGAAATTTAGATATGTGCTTAGTTTGAAGGATATTTATTTTGTGGTTTATGCCCTAATTAGGGATGGTTATAGGCTTGGTTCATGTAAGAGATGGAAAGTGGATGAGGTTTGCCCTAAATGGTTTTTAGTGCAATTTTTATCACAAGTGAAATACTCTTAAGAAAACGTATATCTAAGGTGACCGATTCCATCCAATGCTGAAAGGGTTATGTGTATCTTCTGGGCATAAGAAATAAAATTTATGGCCGTGTAGTCTTTGTGGCAAGGCCCCTGTGTAATAGGCCAAAGTTTTTGTGGAATTTTAGGAGGGTTAAGACCCTTAAACAATTAAGAAAGAGGGGACGTAAGGTATGATTGACTTGCTAGATAAGGGTTGAGGTCTTGAACAAAAATAATATGCTTAGGTTGACGTGTTTTTTATGCCATCTGAAATATGATAAGGGTCTGTGTTAGGGACATATATCAGTACAAAGGATCGTGTCACTTATAGAGGTTATAATGAGAGTTTTGATGACACCTTTGAGCAGAGGATTGCTAGGTGATAAGGTATGGAAGCCCTAGTTTATGGTTGTCTCTTAAGTATAAGGTTTATCCTAAGTTTTGTCTCCTAAATTCCAAGAAATCGTGCATCTACAATGAGTCGCAACCCTTACAAGATGGAATCCTCTAGTGGAGATCATTTGTGATTAGGGCTGCATAATTGGAGAGATATGAAAATCGAATATGTGGGATGAAAAATTTCATCCAGTTGATCATAGATGAGCAATGGACATATGTATGGTGATGACCTGGAAGAGAAGAGAAAAGAGTTGGTATTGAAGATCGTGATCAATACAATTTCCTAGATCATTTCCTAGACCTATCAAGGAAATGATTGTGTGAGGGCAGATCTACAAGCCCTATGTGAGGGAAATTCTGGTGGCCCTAGATTAGTGAAGGAGGTGACTAAATATGGGAAGATATGTAACATAAGAATAAATATAGGATTGATGTCTAATTTACACAGTTGAATAGTAGCTTAAGAGCAGGTTGGGGGACTGCAGTATTTTCCATATTGTAGACCTAAGTGCAGACTTGAGAAGGACCTCAAGCATGCTAGGAGAGGAAAAATTATTGAGCTAAGGCATTGTAGCTAAGAGAGCTAGATTGATAGCTTCATGATAGAACTAGTTCATTTTCAAAGGAGGACATTTTTAGTGAGAAGAAGGGCAACCTCTGTGCCCTGTACTTGTATTCACATAGTAGCAAAGAAGACACAAGTGGGAAACCCTAGAGCTATTCAGAAATGGATTTTTGAACAACTAATTGAAGACCCTAAGTGTTTTATACCTTGAAGGACAAAGGAGTTAGTTAGAGGGAAGATTGACTTAGCCGAGTTCAGTGACCTAAAGGAGCTGAGTTCATTGATAGAGGAATATTGAGGAGTTGTAGATGTGTTCATGACACGTGGGCTGAAAGGGTTGTGGGGTTCCACATCAACAAGTAGATCAAGGTTTTCTTTTCCAGGGTAGATTTGTAGTCAAAGTGATTGACTCCAAGCACTAGTTTTAATTCTTATATCAGTGATTATAAAGGGCCATGATCCTTGGTACGAGATCCATAGATTATTGTATTATAGTTTTTTAGTATAATGACAAAGGGTTGAAAATTTTAAAAATTGTCACGTGTTCTAGTTGATTCACTGATGTGTATTTTTTCGTTGTGCAAAGTAGGATGGTTGAGTAATCTGAGTGTGTTTGTGTCAAAGATTCTAAGACCAAACCTAGATTCTCATGTGCCATGGAAAACCAACACAGACCTGTCATTTAATGGTTTATGGTTGTTGATGATTTCATCCAGTATTATAGTACTATTTTCAAAGTTCTATTGTATATCCTTCTTCTGTAGTTCCTTCCTCAAGGAGACTATCTTAGTGTCTAGATTCCTAGTTATTCTCTCATTCTTTTCCAGTTGTCTCTTGAGGGATTCTTCAATCACTTTGGATTCTTATAATTGTACTTTTATATTTATGGTATTCTAATTGGTCTCTTCAAAGTTAGCGTTGGGACTTTGTAAACATTCTTAGTTTCTTTGCCTCCTTGCTAAGTATGAGATTTTTCTTACTTGTTCTTCTATGGTCATATAAGGCACTAATCAATTATGCCTCAAGATCGACTTCTCCTTCTTCTTCTTCATGATTGACTTCATAGTTTTCAGGAGTTTCATTCTGAGTATCTAATGCCATGAATATCACTCTATCAAAAGCATGGTCACTATCATCATCTTCATCAGACAAGCTACTATATTCTCTTGAATAAAGACATTTTTTACCTGGTTATTTCCCATGTTTCTTTTTTGATATTTCCTTTCTTTCTTATACCTTTCTTCTTCATACTATTTGTCCCTTTGGAAAATTACATTTAGAAGCATAATGACCAATTATACCACATTCAAAATATTTTAAGGGAATCTTACCTTTATATTTTCCAGTTCCTCTTTTCAACTTTATCACAAATTTGGCTTCTTCTTCGTCGTTTAAATCATCACTACAACTAGAGCTTGTTTTTTACTCTTTCTTGTTCTTTCTTGTATTCCTAGATACCTTGAAATTTGCTTCCTTTTTAGATGGATTTTCCCATTCTATCCTGATTTCAAATGCTATAAGAATTCCATGTAGCACATCCATACTCAACATAGCTAGATCTTTTCTTTCTTCTAAAGCTTAGATTTTATAATCAAACATTATTGGGAGAGACATTAGTATATTTTTCTTGATGCCAGTATATTATGCAATCTTCTCTCCTATTCCTCTTATAGGATTCATGATCTCATCAACCCAAAGAAAGTAAGCTACAATTCCTTAATATTCCATCATCCTTAGGTGTTTAAACTATCCTCTATAAGTTTAAATCTTGACCCTTTTGACCTTTTCATATCCTTCATACACATTCTTGAGCTTTTCTTAGATTTATTTTGTTGTTCACAATGCATAACTTTGACAAATTATTATCTTGTAAACCCTCCTAAAATGGCATACATAGTCTTTGAATTACTTTCATAGAGTCTTCTTCCAATCATATATGTTAGAGTAGAGTTAGGTACCTTGTATTCATTTATAACAACTTTCCAAACATCAGCTACTTTTTCTTGTAAGAATAATCTCATCCTTATGCTCCAAAAGGAATAATTTTGTCCATCAAATAATGGTAGACCATGTTTGGTGTATTCCGATTGTTTTTCCATGAGTCTTACTAAGATCTACCTTCCAGTGTTAAAACCATTTCTAAATGAACCCACTCCGATACTAATTGTTGGAATATTCAACAATACTAGGAGTGGGAGGGGGGGTGTGAATCAGTATTAAGAATTTTTAACTTCAAAAAATTGTAAATGCATCCACAGATATAAAGTAAAACAAATAAATATACCGAGAAAAAATATTTTTACATGGAAGCCCAAAGTGGGAGAAAACCACATAATTATTTTCTTAACATATATAAAGAGTATATTCAAATTTATTAGCACTAAATAAAAGGAAGCACCAACTCCTCAGTTTAATAACACCAACTGAAGGGAAGTACAAAATCCCTGGTTTATCAGCACCAATTGAAAGGAAGCACCAGCTCCCCGATTAATCAACACCAACTGAAAGTAAGAACAAAATCCCTGGTTTATCAACACCAACTGAAAGGAAGCAACAACTCCCCGGTTTATCAACACCAACAGAAAGTAAGCACTAATCCCTTGATTTATTAGCACCAAAACTTGTACAAGAGTCAATATTAGTCAAAATTAAATTTCCCTCTTATAAGCTGCTCCTATATCCTTCACATAAGCACTCAGTTTCCCAAACACGACCTTCTTAGCAAAAAAACTTCCGTCAAAAAATGATCCTTTAATTTGGCCTGCTTATCAGCAGAAATCGACCTTAACATGCCTCGAATCAGGGTTGAACCCTTCAAAATTTGTGCTAAAATTCCTTCCAAAATAAGCTAAAAAACCTTCCAAAAGAAGCCAAAAACCCTTCAAAAATGTGTCAAAAATCCTTCCCCACAAGGTCTCTCCAAATAATCTCCTCTTCACTTCTGGTTAATGAGGTATGGAACTTAGAATTCCTTCTTTTCTTCTCTTGCTTGTATAGATCTGAATTTTCTTGAGTTAATGAATTGAAATGATTCTCCTCATGTCTAATTATAGTGCATTCGAGGTCTAGATTGGACCAAGTGCATTGACTAGACTGGTTTGTGCAACTAGTAGAATGTAAAGTAAAAATTCGAAAAATCATTTCTCCTCAACTATGAGGAGTTAGAGGGATTGCCATACACCATCGGAAAAGTCCAAAAATAAGCTTTCCAACCATATATGTTATGCTTCAATTTACCCATGTAAATGGAGAAAAAATGCATTCAAAGATAGTGTATCCCAATGGGTCATCAAAAATCCAAAATTCATTTATCATAAACCTTGAGGAGATAGAGGGAGTGTCATATACCATTGGAAATGTATTAGAATAAGATTTAGAACCATATATGTTATGATTCCATTTGGGCCATGTAAATGGAATAAAAATGCATTCAAAGATAGGGCATCCAAATGGGGAATCAAAAATCCAAAAATAATATTTCGAAATGTGTTATTTGAATATGTAAATTTATCTTTCATTTGGAAAACCTTTGTCATCAATGATAACTTGTTTGAACACAACTATCCAACTTCAAGCACAAACTTGTAGTTATGCTCAAATACACAACTCCCAACTCATATTTTATTATAATTATTATAATTATTTTTATGTGGAATCTACGACTGCAGACAAAAGTATCTTCCCTAGACTTGATGGCCTAGTTTAGAAAAACAGAAAGCAAAGAAGCTAATGTTTTCCTTAAAGTAAATAGACAATGGGATGAAGCCTACCTGAAATATGTCATATGATTCACTCCTCTCTTGACTTTTATGCTCCAATCCTAGCTCTTATTGCTATAATTAGAACCTACACAATTAAACAACACAAGCCAATGATCTATGACATCTATGTAGCATCATCTAATCACTTTATTCAATGGATCAACATTGCATTGAAATACATGAAATCATAACATCACATATAGGAAAACAATGAAATCTTTGTATTAATATAAATGGAGAGATTTACAACCAAATATAGGAGTTGATCTTGTAGAAGAGATCCTCCAAGTTGATTTTTCCTTCCTTCCCACAAAGTGTATCTCTATGTCACCCTAATGCATAGAATCATGACTCTCACATCAGCAACATGAGGGTAGAATCTATATGCAAAATCCAACCTCTAGCTTGTGGATGTCCACAGATATATAGCATAGGATGGCATGTTAAAGAGTTCTTATCCATTTACCAATATAGGCTTGAGATCCACCCTTGATGGGAGGATGAGCTCAAGGGATAAGGGGTGAAATCTCCAATGTAGGATAGGATAGGATTCGAAACTTTCATCCAAGGTAAATAGTTATAACAACTCCTAGAAGATTTTCGAAGAGGAAGCTTCAGGATTCTTTTTATATTCCCCAAATTTCTAGAATCAACTCACCCCGACAAGGGGAAACCTACTGGTGATCAACGTAGGTCCAAAGACAACCAACCTGCTAATGAATGCTAGTTTTTAAAGAGCCAGGGTGCGTTGGGCCTAAAAATCACAGAAATGAAGCAGTTTCGGGCATAAATTGAGGGTTTTGAGAGAGTCGTGCTTAGAGCTTTGTGTAAGGGGGTGAAAAAGTGTTCAAAGGATGTGAATGATCCTATTTGAAGGCCTATTGACCATATGTGACAAAATGTCCTATAACAAATTCCCCCCTAAAGCACAAAGTTAGAAATGACAATTGGTGACTGAAGTGATTTACCTTGTGACAAGTCAGGATCAAGAACAACTGGAGAGATCATCTTTTGTTAAAATACATTTACATCATAACATCTTTGCTGAGGGAGACATACCCATACTTAGAATACAAGCTAACATTACATGTACAATGATAAAAAAATACATGTCCTTTGATGATAAATGGTGGACCCATGACTGTAGGATTGTTTGTATGATCATAGCCATCATACTTTGTGATATTGTATTAATCCTCAAATCGCATCCCGATTGGATGAAAATAGATTTGGGGTCTTCTTTCTCATTCACACAACCATTAAATGTACAATTCTAACCATGTGAATCAATGAGCTGAGGTCAAACATGGTAGACACCATCTGATTATCGTCCAATGAAGTAAGTCGTTAACAGACATGAGATAAACCACCCATGATGTTAATGGATCTCAAGGTACCAAAATATAATCCATATGGTTTGAATGAATGAGTTGAAGTCGAACACCACACAAAATATTTCAGTCAAAGGCCATTGATGTAAACCTATCATTAAGAGCGAGAAAACCTGCCATTTATGTATGCAAGAACCAAGGTACAAAAAGGTGTTTCTAATTAAACTTCCTGGATAATGAGCTGATGTCGACAGGAAGCGACTCGTCGTAAGAGGGCCTTGATGTATCCCCTATCAACGACACAAAAATGTGCATCATGATTTGAGACAAAATGATGCTAATACATAAATGGATCGGGAACTACATACATGGAATGAAGGCTTAAGGGTATTGTATCATATGTTTACTGGATTAATTCTCTTGAGCACATCAATGAAATTGAACGGAGTTGGAAATATTGACCCAAAACCGAAAATGGAGGCTTTGAAAAGGTATGATGAACCAAAAGAAAAGCATATTTCCCAACCCAATAACCAAATACGTGAAGTGGAAGAGTGTCATGTTCAAGAGCGACTCACTAGAATTAACAAGTGGAGTAACCTATTTTCCCAAATTTCCCCAACCATATTGGTCAGTACCTCTTTATTTTTTACAAATCTTGAGGATAACATATGCTTGATTTGTAAGTTCATCCTTCAGATGAATCCCTTCGAGTATGTTTAACGAACCATGAGGAGTGGTTTTGTCTCATCATATTTGATGATTCCATCGTTGTTTGATGTTTTTAGGAGTCCAGCGGAGGTAAAACTCGATATATGTTTCATGTTTAAAGAGTTTGAAAAAGAGGCAAAAAAAAAAAATCCAAAGGTTCTTATTCGTAGATAGTACCTTGAGTCTGAAGAGGAAAAAAATGATACCCAAGAGAACCTCTTAGCCATGATCGACTAAGGTATTCCTTTTTCGTAAATATCCTATCTTAGTCTGGAAAAGGGTTAAACTTATACTAAGCAGACATATTTTCATTTACTTTAACAAGTTTGAAAAGACAAGTGCACGACAATTATTTCATGTTTAGGGAATCTGAAGAGAGTTGAAAGAGGAATCCACCTGGAGGAACGAGTGGTATAAAAGGATAGCAACTTGTTCTGGTCATGATGGAACTGATCAAAACACATAGAGGTCAAGAGGTGGGCTAATAAGACCACTCATTGCAGCGGTTCCTTAGGAAAGGGTAAAACAACTAAGTGAAAGAGTATGATCGGCCAAGTAGATAGTGACAATGGAATGAGAAAACCAAGGCTCATCTAGCATAAACAAGCTGATAAAAATGGAAACCATGAGGGATAGGATGAGAATGGTTTCATTTTTACACAAGCTTGAAACATGAGAAAAACTATGCTTGAAATTGGTTTCATTTTTACATAAGCTTGAAACATGAGAAAAATTATGCTTGAGATTGGTTTCATTTTTACAGAAGCTTGAAACGGAGACAAACTATGCTTGAAATAAGTTTGCATGCCCCCAACATAAGGACTCAATTCTAGGCACATGCCACCCAAGCTTCATTTCATTCACCTAAGTAGACTACTTATTACTAACACGTGGATGGAATGAAGGTTCATTTACAAGATCAAGTGAAAGAATTGACTGGGAATTTACGAGATCTAATCAAAGTCTCAAATTGGAAGGGGATATGTTTCATTTTTTAACGAGCTTAACACATAAAAAGAACTATTATCAATACTTTTTCATGTTTATGCGAGCTTGAAACATAGAGGAACTATTCTCGTAGAAACCTATTTCATATATTAACAAGGTTGACATAGTAAAAGAGCTACCATCATAAGAGTTTGTTTAATTTTTTAATGAGCTTGACACAATTAAAGGAACTTTGCTCAAGAACCTTGTTTCATTTTTTTAAGATTTTGACACAATAAAAGGAACTATGATTTGGAAACCTTGTTTCATTTTTTAGGGAGCTTGACACAAGAAAATGAACTATACACTGGGACCTTGTTTCATTTTTTAAGGAGCTTGACACAAGACAAGGAACTATGCTACAAAATCAAATCATGGCCTCCAATAGACCATGGCTTCCAAGAGGTTCTCATCAGATGGAATAACAATGCCCTAGAATAGATAAATATCAAAGGATCCAATGGAAAGATTAGGGTCCAATGCCCCCAGTAAATGATTCACCATATCACTTACATGATCTAGGTCGAAAGAAGTTGAGCAGATAGTGAAAGGATCATCTTCATTAGTAGGTATGTGAATGGGATAGGTTGCCACATAATTAACCTGTGGTGGGGAAGATGCCACTTGAACATTTGGAACACTTAGCGAAGTAGGAGGATTTGTAGTCAAATCAGGACCAACAAATCAAAGTTGATCGATAGTCACAATCCTTCATAGTATAAACATGGTCTCGCCCCAGGAGAAAATTGAAGTCCAAAGTGCCCATGAAAACCATAACATCAACACATACAATTTTTTCTCCCAAGGAAATAGGAAACTGAGGAAGGATCCCTAAGGGTTGACTGGTTCTTCTGTTAAAAGCTAACAGAATGAAAGTGACGGACACAAGCTATGGGGAATCGAAAGATTGCCAAGTAGTGGAGGATAGAAGACTAACAAGATCTCCCTCATCTATAACATTGTGATGGATATTCTTATCATAAGCCTTTACCATGACCTTAAAAGGCATGTAAGGTGGGAGAGGAGGTTTTTTCAATCGACTCCAATCAAAGGCAATGGCTTATTTTCTTGGAGGGGTTTTGTAGGAATGAGAGAAATTCCCCTTGTCTGGTATAATAAGATGAAACAAGAAGAACCTGAGCGGTATGATCCTCACTTTATACAGGAAAATCATGATCGATTGAAGGTGGAATCGATTCAAATATTCCATCAACCAATGGTTGGTCAAGAACAAACTCATGGGATTCACGTTCAGAGACATTGGGAGTGATTGGATTCTGATTATGATCAATCACTTCATCAACTAGTGGAGGATTGGGATAAATCTTCTAGTAAACAGTTGGAAGTCGTGGCTGATAATTTGTAAGGTTTTCCAACACTTTTGAGGCTTAATCCATATAAGGACAAAGGTGAATATGATTATTCCCTTCACATCACTTACAAGGAAATTTGACTTTACCCCTTTTTTCATGATCCTTATGATCACTAGTCAATGGTTTGTCACCATCGTGATCTCAAGAAGCTGACAACAAAGGTTGATGTGAGCATTTGGACCACACTTTAATACCTTAGGAATAACAAGACAATTTCTAAGAAGTTGATCACCCTTACATAACTTACAAGGGAACTTTGCAGGGCTGATTGGAATTTTTTCCATACTAGTTGCATTTGTAGCAATGGTTGCTTGGTTGCCCCCTGATTATTTTGCTTCTTCTTTGTCATCATCATCTTCTTCTTCTTAGAATTATGGTTACTAGAATCAAGAATTTCACCAAGCGATGAGGAAGAAAGGGATGAATAAACAATAGGTGAATAAGGAAAAGGGTCAACTTTAGGACCATCTTGAGGATGATATTGTTCAGGTAGAGGAGAATTTGGTTGAGGAGAAGTTTGGACATTCAGAACCAAGGAGGTCGAAAACAACCAAACTGGAAAACCAATGGTAAATCTGGGAAGGGACAACGTTTCCATATAAGGACCACCAATATTTCCAAAAGAAGGAAAAGGACCAGGATTCATGTCTGGGGAGTTTCCTTGACTAGTGGACTTGGGAACTATTTCCATTAGTCTTAACCTAATATCCATTAATGAGTTGTTCCACAGTGAGAATGTTGTTCAGCGTTCAATTAATTAATTTTAGAAAATAAAATACCCAAAATCAAACAAAACAGGGGTAACTAGGAAAAAGGGTTTACCAAGTAATTGTGAATGGTAATATACCACCTTGGTGAACCAAGGATTTATGTACGGGCAGGAATATCCCTTAATTTTTTGTTTGGTGTATCATGATATACAAGGTAGCCGACTCGGTTACCTATGGTGAGGATAACAAACTATGGTGGACTTCCAAAATATACTCGATGGCATGTGGAAGTGCAGTCGGTATTAGTGTTGTCTAATGCATAAGCATTCGATTAGATTGTTCCCATATACTTATCATGTGTGGAGCGCCATCCAATATACCCGAAGGTACGCAGAGAATGATCCAATACACTTATGTACATGGAACGGTATATCACCCCTGGGATACACCGCTGGCAAACAACAAAAACTCCTACGTTTAATGACGTTGGAACACATCTCTCTAGCCTAGACCTCTAAATGCTTGCGTTAATATTACAAATGTTCCTTAGGTTGATTCAGTAAATTTTAATGTTTGTCTTCAATTAAGTTTCAGTTTTAAGGCTAACCACAAGTTTCACCTAAATTCCCTAAAATGCAAGCTAGCACGAAGAAATTAAATCTTTCACTTTCAATGAAAATCTATCTAAATGAGGGAAGAGACAAAGAGTATGCAACAAACAATATGCTAAGTGTAATTCCCTTTTAATGCAATTGTTCCAATGTTGATGCACACACAAAACCCTATATGCCAATGCAAAGATATTTTTCTTTTTAATTTCACTTAATTTTCAAACATGATGAAAACTAAGATGCATGTCTAATCACTAATAAAAGCAAACTTAATTTCAGAACCATGACTAAAACACCAATTCATTCAAGCACTCAATGATAAAACAGATCAGTTCGCTAATGACCTAATGATAAGAATAAAGGAAAATCTAAACGAATCCTTATCAAAGGCACTCAAAACCAAAATCAAACCAAATGGAGGCTTATGAGAGATCACAAGACACTCAAAGACTCAAGGAAGATCAACTGGAACAAAGCTGAACAGAGAGAAAATCAAAACAAAATCAAATTAGTGCATGAATAAGGGTCAATGCAGGTGTCAGAGGGGCACCAATGTTATGCAATGCAGGCACAAAAAATGCTCAGGAGTGTTGCAACGCTCTATCTCTAGACCAGAGGGAGCATTGATCAGGGGATGCAAGGTTCTGACATAAAAATTTCAATTGAAACTCAAGGAAAGGGTCTTATTAGGTCTGTTCTTGATTGAATAATATAAGGAAGGTCTGAAGAAGAGGTAGAACAAGCACTAAGGACAAGGAAACCACCAAGGGAATACATATTTCCCCAGTGGAGTCGCCAATTTGTCATGCGGAATCTATGACTGCAGACATAAGTATCTTCCCTAGACTTGATGGCCTAGTCTAGAACAAAATAAACTAAAGAAGCTAATGTTTTCCTTAAAGTAAATAGACAATGGGATGAAGCCTACCTAGAATTCATCGTATGCTTCGCTCCTCTCTTGACTTGTATGCCCCAATCCTAGCTCTAATCGCTATAATTATAATTTGCACAATCAAACAACACAAGTCAACGATCTACGACATATATGTAGCATCATATAATCACTTTATTCAATGGATCAACATGGCATCGAAATACATGAAATCATATTAACGTTACATATAGGAAAACAATGAAGACTTTGTACTAATAGAAATGGAGAGAGTTACAACAAAATATAGGAGTTGATGTTGTAAAAGAGATCCTCCAAGTTGACTTGTCCTTCCTTTCCACAAAGTGTACCTCTATGTCACCCTAGTGCATGGAATAATGACTCTCACAGCAGTAGTATGAGGGTAGAATCTATCTCCAAAATCCAAGCTCTAGCTTGTGGATGGCCACAAATATATAGAAGAGGATGGTAGGTTAAGAGTTCTTATCCATTTACCAATATAGGCTTGAGATCCACTCTTGATGGGAGGATGAGCTCAAGGGATAAGGGATGAAATATATAAGGTAGGATAGGATAGGATTCAAGACTTCCATCTAAGGTAAATAGTTATAACAACTCCTGAATCTTCTGGAAGAGGAAGCTTCGGGATTCTTTTTATTTTACCCGAATTTCTAGAATCAGCTATAGAAATTAATTATAGATTCAAACTACTAATATAATTTTCTAGAACAATAGACTTTAATCTACTCTACTCATATGCAGAAAGTAATTCACGATTGAGAAGCAATATAAAAAACATGTAGCACGAATCAATTAACACACATAACACAAGGAGGGGGAAAGCCATTGCTCAAAACCCCTTCCTATTTGTATTGCATTAATCAGAAAATAGAGAATAAATACAATTAGTATTCAATCCTGAACAATCTCTGCACAAGTATAATCTATCTCACTACCTCACAAGCTAACTCTGGCCAATACTTAGCCAATTTTGTTGCCTTCCAAGCTCCTATTTCTTTGCATTGTTTCCTTGGGAATTAGCCCCTATTAATTAGGGAAATTCCTCATCCATAACTGTAGAGACGTTGAGGTCTTTCTTTCATTAATTCATGTAACCATAATATACAACCGATAGTAAGGAAATAAACGTTCTTGAACTCCAATTCAATCAATCTTATTTGCAAAAGTGCATGAGTTAATTAAACCGATTATCTCTAATAATTTATCATCAAGATATTAATCATTTTCATTAGCCTCCCACTTAGTCTTTCTGAATAAGAATTATTTTAACTCACTAAAATCACATTAATCAACTAAATTATTATAATCAACTGAAATTTTAAAAAGCGTGGTGACCACTGACATGACTCAAGTTAAGGCCTCAACTCAAACAACTCCAATTGTCTGAGCTAACTAAGTCTTTCAACCACTAATTACATTCTTAATCTGGGATGGAATGCAATTTTTCTCCAATCTGTTGAATTCATGGGAAATTAAATCAGATTTTCTGTTGCTATTTGCAGATCACCAATTCTAGTAAAGGGTAACTTTCTCAAGATCATCTAAGGTCCAGACAACCTATAGAACGCTAGTCTCTAAAGAGCCAGGTGCTAAATGAAATTAAATGGAAGCATTTTCAAAATTGGTTTTGAGAGCTGTGCTATAGATTTGTGTGTGTGGGGGGATGAAAAAGTGGCTCAAAATAGCTGAACATCCTGATTTAGTAATAATTTCTTCTATGATAAAGGAACAGAATAAAATGTTTACACCTTCATCCTCTAGTTTGAGTTCAACCAACAACAACATTAGATCACAGCCTATAGGTCTAATAAGGACAGTGTCAAACTAAACTATTCTGCACAAAGCAAATGTTTAGGGTGAAATTATGTTCAACCTAGATTAAGTATTTGGGAAGAAACCCCTCGTATTTAATTTTATCGCACTACTTATTACAATAATTAATTTGACAATATTGTGCTTGGACATGCCATTTTATATTAAAATAATGTAGAATAGTGAGAAGGGTTTATACCAAGGGCCAACTTGTGGACTAAATTAGTGTAACTTGTGGCTCAAATAATTATTTATCGATAAAGTACTATCATGTAAGGCACCAGAGGGAGCTCCATATTTATTATTTTTTAGCATGAAGCATTGATGTTTATTGACTACCTTATAACCAAACATATTAGTGTTCATTTTCACTTGCTTCGATTTATAACACCAATGGGAGTACCTCAGTACTTGAGTATTTATTCTTTTTTATTATTTTCTAGTGCATAGTTTGAACATATATTAATTGGTTTGATTACAATTAAAATAACTAAGTAAAATTTTATAAATATAAGTTGTTGCTTTTACATGTGCTTTAGTTATTGAAGGTGCATTATATAAGTGGGCATGTTTGTGTATCAATTATTTTGTTATTTACCTTCAGGACACATTTAAATAGAGGCTTTCCCAAGATTGTTGGGCATGAAAATTAAGTAGAAGGCTTTCTCGAGCTTGCTAAAAAGTAAAATCACTTGGGCATTAAGCAATGAATAAAGGTGAGATAACAATTCATATGCCATCTTCCATATAAGGATCCAAAATTTTCTATAGCATTGCAACACGCACTGTTGCGCTGAAATGTGTAGCTTGGGAGGTATTCCCACAAACCCTGGGGCACTGGGTTTGTGAGAAGTTAGCACACAGAAAAGTGGTTTTGTGGGAAATGTACCCACGCAGTGGGTTTTGAACCTAAAGTTTTGGGCGCAAGACCAAGGTGGAAAATTGATAGTTTATTAAATGATGGGCACCCTTGAAGGGCTAAGGGGTATGTAGGGGTTCAATGATGTGGAGAAAATAAAATGAAAATAATTTTATCTCTTAAGAAAATTATGTTTAGGCATGTTGGCTTAGGTCAACTTGGTTATATGTCATGGCCCTTGGTGAGAAAATACACCACCAAGGAATACTATAAGAAGGTGTGAATATTAGTTTGTTGGAGAGCATCCAAGTAAGCACATCTATCATGTAATTTATATCCAAGGAAAAGATAAAATACCTCGAGGAGTCGCAGAGCCTTAAGGAGGATGAAAATTTAAGCGAGTCTAGTCTCATGTCTAAAATGGAAGGATGAGTTTAGGCCATGAAAAAGGATTTTGATCCTATGATATTGTGCCCTCAAGTAAGTTTGTTATGTGCATGTTTTGGAGGTCTATTTATGTGGTGTGTGCCCAACATTAGGGATGATTTTGTGTAGGTACAATCATCCAAGTTTTGTCCTAAAATTCTATGCAAAAGGTTGTGATAATCTACCTTGATTTATGAATTTGTTGGAGAGGGTTAAGACCCTAAGGAAGGTGACAAGAGGTCTGTCTTGCCACAATATTTAGGGCCATAAAATCCATGTGTTATCACTAAAAGGAAAAGACCCTCTAGCGGAGGTTATAAAGGAGGTTTTTAGTGTTATAAAATTCGCCAAAATTGTCAAAAAAACATTTCCTACAACATCCGTTTTTGGTAACAAAGGTTTTGGCGGAGCTTCTAACGGAACTTCAACACAAATAAAAAAAATTGGGTGGTCGGAGGTTTTTACAGATGATTTTTCTCATCGGTGCGTGCATCATGTGTGAACGCATCGATGCATTTTACCATGTACGCACCGGTACTATAAACATACCAAACACCAAGATGGAAAACAAATTCTGGATGCCCCGGGGCATTTAGCAACGTCACCCAACAAGACGCACCAGGTCAATGGAAGGTGCATGCACCGGGCTGTTAAGGTTAAAAAATGCATCGGGTCGTTTAGGTGTTAAAACGCATCGGACCGTTAAGTTATAAAAACACACCGACGTGTTAAATTTAAACCATACCGGTGCATGCAACGCCTATCGGACCACCCAGGTGGTAGTCGTCGATGAAGCGCACGAGGTGTTTTAATTGGTATTGGTATTTGTGCGGTGCCCCTAGGTCATAGAAACACACTGGTGCAAAGTATCATAAAAACGCACCGGTGCACAGTAACTAATATGCACCAGTGCGCAGTAACTAACACACACTGATGTTCATTTTGTATTTTTTAGAAACATCGACATGCGACAGTGCAATTATTGTGATTTTTTTAAATTCATTATTCATCAAAAGTCGACACATATCTTATAACAGTATTCATATCATTGAAATTTTTATTAGTGCATTTGAAGGTGATGTTTGGATTATTTTTTTATATCATATCATCAGATTTCTTATCTCTTCATTATAATATCTAATCATCCATATATTTAATCAGTGGTGTAACATTTCACAATGACAATGGAGAATGCAATAGAATAAATTAAAACATATTTTATTATATACTAAGGCATGCTTTGTCATACAAAATGGGACAATTATTGGCATCCCTTTGTCTTTCAATTGGGACACTATGTCCATTACATTAAACAAAATGTATGATTTCACACACAAATATTTCAAAAATTACAACGCCTTGCTTTGATATCCAAACATATTGATCATCATTTTTCGTTGGAACTATTGTCACTGCTAGAGCTACTTCCATGATTGGGTTATTTGGAGAAATGTTTTTTTCATTGTGTTGATTGCTTTCTTCTTCTTCAAGTTCCATCTACAAACATAAAAATAAAGTGTAATGAGTGTATATACATTGGTGAGAATAATGAAAATTGCAATATTAAATAATATACATCAATGTAAATCAAAAATAAATGTACCATAGCAAGAATTGACTCGTGAACTATACACATTTTTTCAAACCAAATTTCCTGCCATCTCTCAACAATTCATTTGTTGGCGCAGTTCCATACTTTGTTTCCTACAAGTTTTATACCCCATAACAAATCATACATTTAATATAAAAGATTTTTTTTGTTCTATTAATTATAGACAGAGCTAAGTAAAACAAGATAGATGCTTACAAATTCCACAGTTAATTTCTGATATGCCAACATATACTAACAACCCATATTTAACCCAATGCCAATCAATTCTTCTGATGGTTCTTCTTTGTATGTTAGCACCTGTTTGAAGACATTCAATGATGATTGTTGTAAAACAACTTAAAATATACAAAAATGAAATCTAGTTAAGTTGTTATAAGGAAGTAACAATTAATCACAAACATAGATATCAATCGTTTTCTTCCTTGTCTTGTTTTATGTGTTGAATGGGTTCCATTTTCTTTCTTTTTTCTACAAGAAAATACTTGAAAATTAATATTTAATGTTAAATTGTTTATTTATTGTACCTAATCGAAAAATTCAATGATTACATATTACATTTGAAGCACGTTGTTGTTGAGATGGCTCCTCGTGCGATGCAACTATGTCCATTTCTTTGACCATCTCCTTGTACACATTTTTGGACATTCCTACTGGCATATTTCTGATATCAGCTCGTTCATCCTTTGAGATTTTCATAATCTTCCTGAAAATGTAACATGGCAATAAACTATTTAATTTTTATATTGATATATGAAAAGTAAATATAACAAAAGTGATATTTATAAATGATTGCTTTGTAGTAATATATACATATAATTCTAGAAAAACATTTAAAGGAATATTACTTTTTCATTCCTTCTTTTTTGTTGTTGTACGTTTTTCTATTAAAATTCTGACATGTCTCATTGACAGATTCTTTGGAAACTAATCATGTAGTTTAAATAAAATTTGGTTCTTGAAATCATTGGATTGATTTTTGTATTGTAAGTGGAAAGAACGCTTATACATTCGTTCCACTAGATCCCTCAAAGTTTTGTAAAAGTTTTTCCACCTTTCGTTAACCTCCACCACCACTCTAGATGAGCAAAGGAGCAATTCATTTTCATTTGCATGTTCTATTTTTTTTCTTTTCTTAGAACATCATTCCTTTTCTTCGTTGTTGGTCCCTGTAGAACATTAAACATATGTGAATTAATAGATTGTTTGAAACATGTTATCTAATATTTTTAAGTATATTATTAATGAAAATTCAAAAAAGAAACTCATATTGGATCGATAGCATTTTTTCATTCACCTTATTCATCCTTCCGCAATTTTTCCATCAAGATGTTACGCTCTTCTGGTCTTAGATCATAAATAATTTTATCGAGCTTCGTCATTTTTTGGCTCTGCATGATATACACTAAACAATACATATTAGTTAAACTTACATATAGTTCAAAAATAATAATTATTGTAAAAAATTTACAAAGAACTTGCTTTTTTTTCTTTTCTCGATGTGCTATCAGCATTTTTGTTACTTGAAATCTTGTCAGCCATTTCTTTATCAATATGAAACCTGTACCATATAATTCATTAATATATTTTATAAATAAATCACATACTTTTCAGGTAAACAAAAAAAAAAATCAAGAAAACGGTGCGCCTTTCCCAAAGTACACACCAAAGACGATGCGGTAGGTTCTTATAAACGCACCGCCAATACAGTAGAAACATCGTATGATTATCTTTGTCAACAAGGAGACCCGGTGCGTTATATGTTAACATGTGCACCAATTAACACAAACATAAATTAATAAAAACTTATTTTTATCAAACAGTATTTTTTTGTCAGTACGCACCCGGTGCGCTATACTACAATAGCACACCAGTGCCTTATTTTAAATAATGCGCACCGATTAAAAAAATTATGCTTTTTAAACAATCGTGCAAGGGTCGAGATGGATTGGGATCTGACTTCGCAAGTGGTCCCGCGGGTTAGATGTCACACACACACACACACATATATATATACAAACCCTATAAATCTAAAATAAAAAGCCATAATTGTGAAGTCACATAAACAAAAAGAAGCAAGAGTATATATATATATATATATATATATATATATATATATATATACAAACCCTATAAATCTAAAATAAAAAGCCCTAATTGTGAAGTCACATAAACAAGAAGAAGCAAGGGTTTAACATAAGAATGGATTTTTTTTTTCTTTCTAAAAATGGACAAAAAAAAAGTTAAAATTTTTACTATGCATGTATTAAATCCAACATAAACTGTAAATATATATATATATATATATATATATATATATATATATATATATATATATATATATATATATATATATATATTACAGTAAAATTTAACAATTTTACTATACTAAATGGTTTTTGTGTGAATCACCAGATGTTTCAAATTCTGATTTTCTGAATAGTGTTGTTGTTCGAAAGTATTTTGCTGCTCTATAGTGCTCTCGTGCTCTCTTGCTCCAAGTATGTCTCTCATGCAAATCCCTCCCTGAAATTTTTTGCAAAAGTAATGAAATAATGAATAACTCTTACTATTTAAAGAACTTTTTTATGAAATTATATTTCCAAAAATAATTTGCTGTCCATTTTTAAGTTTTCCGCTTTTTTTCACTTAAAAAAATAAAGTTGTTCTTTTTTAATTTACGGATATTCGGTGTGTTTGTTAACTAACAGCACCGATGCGTCAGTTAATGAAACTGCACTAGTGCGCAGTAACTAAAATGCACCGGTGCGGTTAACAGTACATTGGCACCGATAATAATAAGTCCATTTTTAAGGCACCGAAATTACTTTTAGGTATGTACACCAAAATTTATTGTTGATTTTGCTCAAATTCAAGGAGAAAAGATCATAATTATATCAAATGGACAATTCTTCAAAATCCATCTCGTTCCATAATATTTGTCAAAGTCCATCGTGGAGTTCTCCCTATCCATCTCCAGACGTAATTACTTCAAATTTTATTTATATTTTCATTATCTAATTGATTTTTTTTTATCCATGTCAATCGACTGAATAAATTTAATGTATAAAAATTTGCAAGTTCATGCAGATTCAGAATTAAATTCAGATGCATAAAATATTCAAACAACTCCAAAACGTCAGAAGCTCTTATCAAGAGCAGCATACCGCAAGGCGCAGTTGGTAGATGAAAATGGAAGACCGCTTCACCCTGCCAATTGTAACATGTCAACTTCTAGCCACAATCCTGGGACAATGATGGTAATAATATTTTTTTGGTATATTAATGTAATTATTTCAATGCCAAACCAATTAATCATGCATTGTCGACATGATTACTAATTGATATCATCAATTTTGTACTAATCATGTTCAAATATATATTTTTAAATTATTAGGATTCTAGTGATGATGAGTGACCTACTTACCATCTTCCGTTTCACCCCATGATAATGTCAAATCGAGAGAAGGCTGAATTAAGAGAAAAAACTTGGAGAGAAACGATACCAAGAATGGTTGAATCAACCACCTATTCAATTCCCACTATGTCCAGATTCACCAATTAGGAATGACTACAACAATAGTAGTTCTTCACGAGTTGGCAATGGAGGAAATCAAATAGAGGTTGGTATGGATGATTACTTAAGGGATACGACTACCATGGAGACAATATTGTTAGATGCATTCCAGAATGATGATCAGCAGGGGATGATGTGCATATCGTTGATACCTTTTTCGAAAGCCTTAAATTTGCTTCCACCACCCCTCTCTTTGGCCCTGGTGGTCAGTCAAAGTCTACCCAGTTGGAGACAACGATGTTACTGTACAAATTGAAAGTAAATTTTGATTTTTCAAATGCATGTTTCTCGGGAATTTTTAGGTAATTGACCATCAAGCCCCTTATATTTTGAGAAATATAATCACACAATGAACATTACAAATGGTCAAATTTATGAACATTAATAATTATTGGCATTGTATATTTAATATTGTCCACCAACTATAGGTTATTCAAAGATAAGGCTCTTCCGAGTGATAATGCCTTGTCCAATAACTGCGAAGAGGAAAATAAATTATTGAAAATGTTGGGTGTTGAGTAGATATCATATCATGCATGTCCAAATGATTGTATTCTATATAGAGGAGAATATGCATACAAAGAGATATGTCTGAAATGTGGGCATGATAGGTATGATAAATAAAAAAACAAGTGTAAATCATGTGGTCCCCCTTTTAAGATATTGGGGCACATGGCTATAATCCTAAGGATTCAAAGGCTCTTTCGTTAAAAAGAATTAGCTATGTTCTAGGGATGGCATGCCTCACACATAAGTGAGTTGGGAGTTATGCGAATCCAAACATATTCAATAGCCATGAAGCATATAGAGGATACATGGCCCAAAAAATTCAAGGATGAAGTACGAAGTCTACGAATCAACATAGCCATGGATGGCGTCAACCCATATTCCCTCTAGAACACCAACTATTTTGTTGATTAGCGGTTGTCATTGATGTCAACCCAAGTAGCACCAGAGGCTAACCCAATATTGCATGGGAATTTTGACCTACAAAATTAATATATTCTGGGTCAATGATGCTTTTGATGTTTTCTACTTGTCGAGATGTTTCCGTTGATATATGGCACACCATGTAGTTCTTCACGGTTTGAGAGATATTCATGTTTGAAGTTTGTACCCCCAGTTAGTGGGCTAAAACCCCATGGGGTTGGGGCATGGGTCATTGAAAAGTCATAATTAATATTTTTTAAGCTCCTAAAATCCCTCCCATGTTCACTTGTTGAAGCCCCTCTCAACTTAAGCATTCATATAAATTGTGATCTTCATTTCCTCCTTATGAAGGGATTCGGCCATCTGAAACAGGGCATCGTGGAATTTTCGCTCTAAATTTTTTTCTACGAAGGTTAAGAAGCTGAAATTTTTATGAGGAGAAGCCAAAATCCTAGCGAAGCTGCAGTAAAAATTTCAGATCAAGGTGTGCAACATTTTTGGAGATATGATCTATGGAAGTCGGGGTTTTTGCAGGCTCCTGAAATTCATCTCAAAGAAGTGACCTTGGTAAAATTGTCATAACTCTCTCTCTGAGTATCGGATTGGAATTCCGTAAAAATTGAAAGATAGTGCACAGTCTGTACGTTTCGCTCTATCAATTTCAGAGCCAAATGAAGAAACAATGACACATGGCATGCCGTACAAGTGCGCTCTGCTGAAACAGTCCATAATTAGGGCATTGTGAGAGATTGGGCATAACTCTTTCTTGAAGAATTCAAATTGGGTCAGACCTGTGGCATTGGAAAGAAGACTCAGAGGAATACTACAGGACCAAAAATCAGATATTGAGGATCTGAAATAACAGAGATACACCAGATTCAATATCGAGCTCCTAGAAGGCAAGAAAAAGCTAGATCATGTGTTGTCAAGGGTTGCAAAGGACCAGAATTTCTATGGCAACAAAGCAAAGAAAGGTGCAGCAGAGGGTAGCATGACAAGAGCAGTAACCAAGGTGCATAACAGCAGCAAGAAGTTCATCATATGAAGTCTTCAAGTGGGCAACACTGCATACAATCATTGTAAAGGTATCATTGTACTTAGTCATTGTAAATACATTATTGTACAAATTGTACTAGTATCTATCTGCCAAGGGTTGAAGAGGCAATGTTGGGAGGTCTAGGATCATCATTAGGTGGTTGTGTCAAAGTTGGGGTTCTGGTCTAGTATATCTTCTTCTTCTACATCATTCTATATCATTGTAAAAGTGGACCATTTTCCCTGGTACGGGAGTCCATTCTTCTTTTATTCTTCTATAGGGTGGTAGGGTGGTGCTAGGGTGAGTTGTAGCTCATTGGGTGTTGGGGCATCCGTTCAGTTGACTACTGAAGAATCTCAGGCGTTGGAGCATCCATCCAGTGGGAGCTGGAGAAGAATTCTTTTCTAGATTCTAGGAAGTTGGAGCTTTATTTTCAATTGGAGTTGAATATTAAAGAATTATTAGAAAAGCATTAGGTGGTTTTTGTCCCGGAGTGGGTTTCCACCTTAAAAACTGTGCGCATTTGTGTTCCTCTTGTTTGCTGCTATCATTGTACAAACACTGATAATAATTGAAGATTAACTAATGCTCTAATTGAAAGAAATACTGATTCACCCCCCCTCTCAGTATTTCCAACACTATTCAGTTTGGCTTGTAGTAGTGATCAATGACAATATCCCCCCATGGTTGTCTGTGAAGAATGAACATATTATGTTGGCTCTCATAGTCCCTAGTAGAAGACAATTGAATAATATGGATGTCTAATTACAACCACTGGTAGATGAATAGAAGGAATTATGGGATGGGATAAATGTATACGATGTATCAATACCCATCGCATCAGAGAGGATTTTTATGTTGTATGGCATATGTGCTTACATGACACCTGATTATCCAAGCTTAGGATTTTGCTCTGGTAAATTACATGTTTATTGATTTGTTTATATATGTAACAATATTCTTTCGCATATTATTTATTTAATTTGTTGTAATTGTTTTGATCTTCATGATATTATTTAACGTGCCATGCATATTGTATACAATAATTTTGCAAGTCTTGTAACAAAAGGGAATTATGGATGTAAATATTGTGGACCTTATCTGAAAGCTAGATGGTCCAACGACCTACGAAAGCCAGTGTATGACTGCTCCAGGGTATTCCTCCCAGAAGAACACCCTTACAGAAGAGAAACATATGCTTTCAATGGTAAACGAAAGAGAACCCAAAGGCCTACAATAACTGCACCAGATGAATGGCTTAGAGCATATGAGAGAGAGAAGGAGAAGGAATTCATAGAAATGTTCAATTCAAATGGAGAGTCTATGTTCGATGATCCAGAATTCTTCGACACCTATGTTGAGAAATTTCCCATTGGGATGAAAAGGAAATCTATCTTTTATAACCTCCCATATTGAGAGCATCTTAAGATTACCCACTTATTAGATCCCATGGATATATTTAAAAATGTTTCATCTTCTTTATGGAGGCAGATATCATCAAAAAAAAGTGACACATTGACTGTTAGGAAAGATTTTATTACTTCAAAAACTAAAAAGAAACATTGGCCAATAATATTAGAAAGTACTAGCTCAAAGGCAACTGGTCCCTCTAATTGGTATTTCAAAGAAGGTGATGTCCCATGGGTTTAAAAAAAAGACAATCTTTCTTTTGCAAAGGAAGTTATAATGGGTGTGAGGGTGTCATTTTCATATGGGTCTTCACTACGGCGCTGCTTCACCGTGGATGACCATTTTTCAGGGTTGAAATCGCATGACCATTTGAATCTTCAAGAGTACGTATAATGTCAAAAGAAAGATTTTATTATTTTTTATATTAATAAATTTTATCCCATGCAGGGATCATAAAACATAAATAATTTTGTATATTGTTGCATGTGTTTATAAATTTGCAGTGTCATTATCCTTTGTTCGTACGTGGGTGTGTGAAACATGACTTCCCCCAAGACCTAGGATGTGTCACATCTAAATTATCTGCATTTGTACATTGGATCACATCAAAGGAGATTCATGTGGCTAGCATTCCACGGCGGCGTCAAGAGATAGTTGAGATTTTTTGTATGTTTGAGAAGTAACTGCCGACGAGTTTCATGGACTTGCAGGTTCATCTTCTAATCCACCTAGTAGATGAGGTTGAATTAGTTGGGGTGGTTTATTGTCGTTGGATGTTCTTCTTAGAGAGGTACGTGAATAAATTGAGAGGTTTTGTTTGACAAAGGGAAAAACCCGAGGGGTCTATAGAAGAGGGTTACATATCATATGAGTCTTTTTGTTATGCCAGTGAGTACATCAAGCAGATCAACAAAAAACTAGGTGCGGTGATATGGGACGATGAAAGGGATGAAGACAAAAGAGAAGGGGAACTTCTCCAAGTGAATGGAAAAATGTGCTTGATAAAGAGTAAGAAACTTATAATTTTTCAAATTTACACAAGAAAATATTCACATTGAACTTCGATATAATTTATATTTTGATCTCATATGTACTATATGTCTGTTTAATTTCATCAGTGAATGCAAAAATTGAAGCAATCAATAAATTCGTTCTTTACAATTCTGAAGTGGCAGAACCGTGGGTCGCATTGTACGAACAAAAGGGGATGAAATGGGATAGTGACAGGAAATAATTCATACGGTTGAATAGTAGAACTATGCCTTATCCCAATCATTTAAAAGAAAATATGCCAATTATATGCCCCAACAGTTGGGTTGTTGACCAAGTCAGAGAGAAATACAGTGCAACCGGTCGTTACCTGCGTGGTGAAGAGGAAGCGCTAAACATAGGGATTGAGTGAAACAACTTGGTAATCATCTATTTATGTACTTTTTATAATTAATTATGCACATTTGAAATGCAACATCTATATTTCATATTTTAACAGTTGGGTTATTATAAGACACGTGACACAATGATTTTTTTAAAATTTTTTATAGGTGCATTTTTTCCCATCTATGTGGGCATATGGACACCATTTTTGCATAGAAAATGTCGATGATGGACACATAACACAAGACTGTGGAGTGGAAGTCGAGTTCGACCAATCTAGTCAAGCTAGCCACCGTGATCAAAACCTAGTACAAGGGACGTTAGGTTACGTCGGAAAGATACAAGAGATCATTGAAGTGGAATTCTCTTCATTCTAATGTGTTATCTTTAGGTGCAAGTGGTGGGACACCTTTTGATCAAAATAATGTAAAAGAAGATCGCAATAGCAGGTCAATATGTATCAGCTCTAGAAAGATGTGGGATGAAGCTAAGGAGCCTTA
This sequence comes from Pinus albicaulis, assembly GCA_034641835.2. Classification (NCBI taxonomy): domain Eukaryota; kingdom Viridiplantae; phylum Streptophyta; class Pinopsida; order Pinales; family Pinaceae; genus Pinus; species Pinus albicaulis. The sequence goes on along the minus strand of CM076575.1, from coordinate 1,857,384,803 downwards.
TGTTTTCCCCAAACACTGCAACCAAGTGCTTTTTTACCCAGATGATCCGGATTTGTGCTGGAACGCAACAGAATGCACATATAACCATAAATACAAAGATGCAACAGAAATAACACTTCATTTTATTAATATCAAAGAAATGAAATTTGCTTACAGACATAATAGAAATAAACTAGATAGGGCACTAGTAGCTTATCTCTAAGAAGATATGTGGTGGCTACAGGCCTCTGAATTGTGTTACTATGAGGCTCGAGGGCCTATTTATTATTGAGAAACAATGGAAAACCCTAAATGTCCAAAAACCTAACCCTATGAGATGAAGCGCCAAAACTATGGGCCCCGTTTGGGTAAATTGGTACATCAACTTCCCGGGGACGTAACTTTGGCATACGATCTCTGTTTGAGGCACACCATACCTCATTAGAAATATCTATCTGAGGACCACAAATTTTGAGTGAGAAATATTAGTCTATAGACCCATGTTGATCTCGATTTTTCCAAAAAACGTCGTTTACGGCCTTAAAACGGCTCCAGAAGTTCAGGACTCGAAAAACTGCTAAAAATAGTAAATTGTGCTATAATTAATGAAACTGAAAAATTGAAAGAGAAAATGGTGGGGCCCCAAGTGGAATAGGAGGGTGGTCACAAATATCCACCTGGATTACCAGATGTGTTGGATAGGGATTGGTGGTTCGTATTGAGACATGACCCTAGATCAAAACATATTTTTGAGAACAATAGTGTTATCATGCCAAGCGATCTGGAAGATAATGAGGGTGATCATGAGAATAGAGAGTGATATGATACATGTGTTATTTCATCATTTATACTATTTAAGATGGGTTTTTATAAAGAAGAGGACTTAACCTTATAACTAAGACTCTTTTTTTCGAAACATTATAATACGTATTTTGAATTAATTGGTTTGCATTGTGTTAATGTTAAAATATTTTCACTTGATAATTTGCAATTATGTTGACCTCGAAAACAATCCACTGTATCAAGTTCTTTTTTTTATGTCAATTCCTAAAATAATACAACTACTTGATTGCTTTAAATGTGTGTGAATGATATCTTCAAAATGTATATTGTTATTTTTGGTATGTAAGATCATAATAAAATAATGATAATTCTAAACATGAATTTATTTGCATTATTTTCTAAACTTTATTATGTTACAAAAATTCATATTATTCTATATTTATTATTTTTCTATTATTTATATTCATACAATTTTGCAATTTTACAATTATGGTAATTTAAAAATATTTACGGTATAACACGTTTTACTTACGGTAGTTATGGTTCAAAATTGACAATTAATTTACAATTTTACAATTTTACAAATTTACAAATTTTAATAAAATTGAATGATGGCAATACATACAATTACAATTACAATTTTACAATTTCGCAATTCAATTACAATTTTACAAATATTTTACATACAATTACAATTACAATTTTACAATTTTACATACAATTACAATTAAAATTACAATAATTACAATTACAATTACAATTTTATAAATTTTATAATTTTAATAAAATTGAATCATGATAATACATACAATTACAATTTTACAATTTCACAATACAATTAGGTGCAATTACAATTACAATTTTACAAATATTTACATATAATTACAATTACAATTTTACATACAATTAAAATTAAAATTTCAATTACAATTTTACAATTTCACAATACAATTACGTACAATTACAATTATACAGTTTTACATACAATTAAAATTAATTCAATTACAATTACAATTACAATTTTATAATTTTGCATACAATTACAATTAAAATCACGACATAATATTCAATAAATATCATCATTTAATATTAAAAATAAACATCACAATCATGATAACCATCGTACAAACATCATATTCTAAAATACACATTCAAATCCGCTAACATCATCTAATCATCGTGATCATGATCATCTAACAAAACACAAGCATTGTATAACATCATCACAACACAAACATCAAATATACATACTCATGTCAAATAACTGTTATCACATACACATCTATCTGCAAGCACATTAAATGAACATATCTAACATGACCTAACAATATACACATCATGATGAACACCAACATGTAAATTAAGTACATCAACATGAACATAAAATACACAAATATACAACTGTAATATATAACTGTATAATGTCAAAAATATACAATTGTAATATAACTGCATGTAAATGTCAAATATTTGGTGGTACTACATCAATACTGGTACTAGTTAATGCATGCTCAGTTGATGTTGCAGCTTCATGCTCAGATGGATGATGTGCCTACTGATCAGATGGTACAGTCTTCTTAGGAACTACCTGTTGATGAATCATCGATGGTGCAAAATGCTCAGTGGATGGTGCAGCTTGCTCAAATGGAATTTCCTCCTCAGGATCAGGTGCTTGCTCAGTTGATGATCGTGTCTGCTCAGGACTAGGTGTCCGTTGAGATGGTGCAGACTGCTCAGAAGATGCCTGTTGATCAAGACTGGATGTTCGATGCTGGATGCTCATGATCTCCGGTGTGAGGTGAAGGAGGAGGAGGTGGAGTACTAGAATGATGATCAATCCCCTTGTGATCATGATCATCAGATGAGTGCTCTGTCGTGCATCTCCATGACGTCTATCCCTCCTAGCCGCCAGTATTGTGGAAGCTCCAACGATATGACGCATGAGGGTCATCATATCGTGGGGCATGTCTCTCCAGAGCTCTCTGAGCCTACGATCAACCTGGAACTCTCTGATCGTAGCAGGGTAGACTCCCTCATCAACCAGGAGTCAACATAGTCAGTTGCCCAACTCCATCTTGAATCAGGTGTCCACCCTACGTAGCACCTCCGCGGGTATCTACACCCGAGGATCAGGCCTATCACCCTAATCCTCCGCCTCCGCCATCTCCTCATCAACATCTACACCCGGACCATTCGGTGGCGGTGGAATCCAAAGCAGGAGCATCATAGCACCTTAATAAAAATTAAAATTCAATGCTGTGAAAGACGAGACGTGGACAACTGTTTGTAAATGGGGGAAAATTTGTGTCAAACAGAGCTATAATGATGGAAGAGATAAGTCTCTAGAAGACTTGATTAATGGAAATTATATGCCATGTAATCAAACATAGAGATTTAAGGGTTTAGTTGAGCGATTGTGGGAGAAGAACTCATGGATCTTAGATGATCCACTCACTTGTAATTTCTTTATAAATGTGATTCTGTATGTCCAGAGGAGGGCAGAGCACAATGTAGCCGCAGGGAAAATATGTGGTTCGGGCCAGAGTGGCCTTAGCCTGTAATTCGAGCTCGGAAAATAATGGAATGTGTGTGTGTCATTTGATTTCGAATTCTCAATATATTATGTGTTCTTTTTGTTAATTGATATGTTGTGTGAGTACGAGTCGTTAACGAAGTTCCTATGGACTTCGCATAGATGAAGGTATGGTAGAACATGTATTATGAAATGTGATTCCATTAGCAGAGATCAGTGCAGACAAAAGAGACGAAGAAGAGTCGTGTGAAGGATGAGCGAACGGTCATGATTAGATCGCAGGTCTGAAAGGGAAGAGATCGACGACTAAGATGACTTCGCAAGTTAAAAAAAATAATTTGCAATAAAGGGTGAGCAGTGAGGATTGATAGATCTGGGTGCAGATCAACGGTGGATGACAAATCGCAAGTTTGCAAATCGCAGATTTTAGAGGTTATTGTTAAGAGTTCGCACGATATGTTATTTGGATTGCGATGCAATGAGAAGGGCCACGTGTCGGTATTGCACATTAGCGCACATCACAAGATTTATGGTTTAACCATTATCGATAAAGAGTTAAACTTGTGGGCGAAGATTTGCGATAAGTTCTAGAAGTTGCAATGTTGCGATGCGACATCGTCATCGCAACTTCGCACCAGTGATTTCATTGCTTACCATTTATGCTATTTGTTATAATTGTTGATATGTGATGTCCTAAAGGTTCCGACTTGCGATGAATTCTGATTGGTCGCCGTGTTGTGGGACCCTGCAGCCAAAGTTTAGCGTGTATGTATGTTGTTTGGGGAAGATTGCGAGTTGTTTAAAAACTGTTGATCCTAAGATAAAGTAACCGCTGTTGATTGCGTGCGTATGTATGTTTAATAAAACTCTAACATTGTAATCCGATGTGAGTAAAGGGAGTTTATGTGGGCCATAACCCACAAGTCCACAGTATTATATGTTAATTGCAGTTTCGTGTTGCATCATAATCATGTCCGGAACGAATGTCCCAATATCTACAAAATATATAATACACAACAATAATTAGACAATTTCATTAAACAATTTAATAAAACAAGTTAAAGAACGTGTTAGAATAAATTTGATAATTCTAATTAATTAATTAAGACAATAACATGAAACTATATTAATTTAAAGAAAACATTAATATTACCTCTCGTATCAAGTGGCTCATCTTGTGTGAAGAGGATGTTGGTACACCCTCGCCAATCCAAACCGACGTACAAACATGGCACCATCACGAATGAGTGATCATTAGCACTGGCTAGCAACTCTAGTGCATCAGTAGATATCCTGGCTAGAAAGTCAGACAGGCCCCTCTTGGGCATCATCTGGGCCCACATGTGCATCCATACATGCAACATCAGCCTACGAGGTTGTCGACCAAAAGTAGGCTTCGTCTTTGGAAACCTCTCAAAAAATAAACAAAATAACTCTGAAGCAAAAGGGAAGGTCAACCTCCCACATGCCTGAGAACGTAATCTATCTAATGTTGTACAAAATTGCCACAAAAAAATCACAAACCATCTCACAAGTTGTGGCGCCTAGAATCAAGAATCAACATAAAATAAAAGCGAGCAACTAATGTGTTGCCCATCATTGGTATAATGTCCAATGGTCGTTAATAGTAATGAGAGGCACCTCACCTCCTCTGGACCAAACGAAGCAATGCGTAATTGACCACTGGACACTTGAAAATATGCAAGAGGAACTATATCGTCCCTAATATATCGTTGGGAGTACGCCAACTGACTCCTTGCTGCATAGCCAACAGGGACATATGGGAACTGGGACAAATCCTGCCCTCTCCTAGATAGGCCAATAATAAAATATATGTCCTACTTAGTGGGCTCCTACCATTGGTCAGGACCGACCCGGAAAGCCTGTCGGTGGGCATCCCACCTATAGATTAGTTGTCCTAATAAACCATTATGGCCCTTCAGGGATGTAGCCTCCTCTTAGAACTTGAGGAGGCCTACCTCCCTTATGAGAAACTAGGTGGTTGCCGTAATAGGGTGAGTGTACAAAAGTTTCTCCCTCTCTCGTGCCTCCCACAGCTGAATCACTTTATAACGGTCCTCCATATGTTCTTGTTGTCCCCTTTTCTCTCTCCATTGACGTTGTTGAATGATTCACATATTAAATACATTTTTTTATTAAATGAGAAATGCATATATATAGATATATATATATATATATATATATATATATATATATAGAAGGAACTTTGGAGAAACAGAGGAATATTAGAGGGAAACCTATGTTCAGTCCTTTTGGAGTGGTAAGAGGATTTATAAAAGGTGTTTTGGTCAGTTGAAGATGCAAGCAATTCTGGATAGAAGGTGTTTTGGTTAGCTGATAAAATTTCTTGTAAGCAACATAATAGGTGGCAAAGGACTTTCCAGGTGTGCAAGGTACGTGCACTGAAAGGGTCGGTGAGAATGTTCCTTCAACAAGTAAGTCAAGTGTATATTTTTCAAGGGTATTTTGAGTGCCATAAGTTGTTTATCTCAGGCCCTAATTGTTCTTGTCTCAGGGGTAACTGTAAGGGCCATGATCCCTGGTACGAGAGACCTATGTTTATTGTATTACAGTTATAATATAACAAATTTTGGGTTGAAAAAATATCTTGTATACTACATTGTTTCACTGATATACATCTTCAGGTTCTGACGAGCTTGAAGCAGGGACACTACAAGGAATAATGTGGTTCATTCTACAGGGTGTGTTGCAGTAATGAATGCTATAGATTGGGCTAGTGATGCTGACGATGATGAGTTACTTTTGAGTAGTGGAAGTACCTCCCTCACTAAGAGGGAGTGTTGAAATGTTTAGCTTGGGAAGTACTTACAGAACCCTTGGGGTACTATAATTTTGAGGAGTTGACGCACATAAAAGTGGTTTTGTAGGCAATGTACACAAGCAGTGGGTTTTGTACTCAAATTTGTTGGCGCAAAACCAAGGTAGAAAATTGATAGTTTATTCATTGAAAGCATGATGGCACCCTTGAAGTGCTAAGGGGAACCCAGGGATTCAATGATGTGGTGAAAAAAAAAAAAAAAATCTCATAAGAAAATGGTGTATAGTCATGTTCCTTAGGTCGGCTTGGTTATATGTCATGACCCTTGGTGAGAAAAGACACCACCAAGGAATACCATAAGAAGGTGTGAAAATTAGTTCATTGGAGAGCATCCAAGTAAACACATCTCTCATGTGATTTTTGTCAAAGGAAAAGGTCATATACCTCAAGGAGCCATAAAACCTTAAGGAGGATGGAATTTGGAGCAAGTTTGGTCTCATGTCTAAATTGGAAGGTTAAGTTTAGCCCAGGAAAGAGGGCATTGATCCTATGATTTTATGTCCTCGAGTAGGTATGTTTTGCACATCTTTTATAGGTCTATTTCTGTGGTTTGTTCCTTATATTAGGGCTACTTTTTTGTAGGTACAATTAACCAAGTTATGCCCTGATTTTTTTTTTAAAAGTTGTGATAATCTGCCCTAATTTCTAAGCTTGTTGGAGAGGGCCCAAACCCTAAGGAAGGTGACAAGAGGTTTGTCTTTCCACTATATTTAGGGCCACATAATCCCTCCATTATGCAAGTTTTTTCAGGAATGTAGAGAGGTCCAAAGTGTGTCTTCATGTGTGGACAAAGGTGTGAAGTAGGGAAGATGTGAAGGAGTTGTCTTGAAGAGAATTATAGAGGGAAAAATCATTGGAGAGAAGTGTTGAAGTGGAGTAGTTGAAGTCTATCCTACGTGGAGGATAAGAAAAATTGGTTGGTTTCCCTAGTTTAGTCATCTTATAAGGTTTTAAGAGACTTTATGATGGTTGTGCAAGAATCCCTAAGTACAATGGCATAAAGGTGTCATGTCAATATTGGAGGGGAACATTTGAAGACCTTATGTGTAGTGATTTTTGGTGTGACAAAGCATTGCTAGAAGGAAATTGTTAAATACCCTAAGAGAAGAATTATTTGGAGCAGGAGAGGACTATTAGAGGGCATCCTATGTTCAGTCTTCTTGGAGAAATAGGGGGATTAATAGAAGGTTTTTTGGTCAATTGAAGATGCAAGAAATTCTGGAGCAACATAAGTTATTATAAGAAAAATAAGAGGTGGCAAAGGACCTTCCAGGTGTTCAAGTAACGTGGAATGAAAGGGTTTATGTGAACATTCCTTCAACAAGTAATTCAAGTGTATCTTGTTCAAGGGTAGATTGAGTGTCATGAGTTGTTGATATCAAGCCCCAGTTGTTCTTGTATCAAGGCTAATTGTAAGGGCCATGATCATTGGTATGGGATCCCTATGTTAGTTGTATTAAAGTTGTAATATAACAAGTTTTAGGTTGAAAATTTCTCTTTTGTAGTACATTAATGCATTATTATACATTTTACGTTGTGAAAAGTGCTTATGTTGTGGCATTTTAGTGTGTTTGTGATCGAGTTTTAAACATAAACCTAATTCTAAAGTGCCAAGGAAAAATCAACATGGTATCAGAGCTATTTTTAAGGGGAAGTTGAATCATAGTGTGCACAACAAAGCATCTTAAGAGGGAGCTGTGAAATTTCCTAAAACATGGAGCATGAGGTTCAACTGAGAACATGGAAATGTGGTATTGACTAGCTAGGTGGTGAGATAGGCTAGGAGTTATAGTGGATTGGTGGAGAACCTGGTGAATAACAATTTGTTGTGTGGCAAGTTGCAAATCATGGACTTCTAATTAATTTTCAAAGATTGTTGGCACTTCCCAAGGGATTCTATGGCATGAACAAGTTATCTCCATATGAAGGACGAGATGATGGCAAGTTGGTACCTTCATTGGGTTGTGGAGTTTCACATGCGACATTGGAGCCATGTGCACATGAGGTATTTGACTTAGGAGGATGAGATCACTTTTTGAATTGAGTTGCAGTGGTCTAGAGTGATTAGACCTAGTGTTCGACCGCAACTTAGACTGAACTTAGAAGAACACAAGTTCAGTAGCAGAAATTTCCAGGAGGGAATGTATGGTGAGCCAGTGGAGGTTGTGTAGACTCAGAGGGAGTCTAGATTTAGAGGGAGGCTATGAAGGATTGTTAACTGCCCTATGGAATTTTTAATCTTCAAGTTCTAACGATATCAAAGTAGGGACACTACCAAGAATAATGTTGTTCATTCTATAGGGTATGTTGTAGTAGTGAACATCAGAGATTGGGCTAATGTCATTAACGAAGAAGAGTTACTTCCGAGTAGTGGAAGTACTTCCTTCGCTAAGAGTGAGTGTTGAAATGTGTGGCCTGGGAGGTACTCCCACAACCCCCGAGGTACTAGATTTGTGAGGATTTTACCCATAGAAAATTTGTTTTTTGGGCAATGTACCCAAGAAATGGGTTTTGTACCCAAATTTGTGGGTGCAAGATCAAGGTGGAAAACTGATTGTTCATTCATTGAAAGCATGAGGGGCACCATTGAAGGGCTAAGGGGCACCTAGGGCTTCAATAATGTGGTGAAAATCAAATTAAAAAAAAAAAATTATATCTTAAGAAAATGATGCTTAAGCAATTTGGTTTAGGTCGACTTTGTTATATGCCATGGCCTTTGTGAGAAAATTCACCACCAAGGACTACTATATGAAGGTGTGAAGATTAGTTCGTTGGAGAGTATCCAAGTAAGCACATATCTCATGTGATTTATATCCAAGGAAAAGGTCGAATACCTTAGGGAGTCACAAAACCTAAAGGAGGACAAAAATTGGAACAAGTCCGGTCTCATGTTTGAAATGGAAGGATGAGTTTAGTCTAGGAAAGAGGACACAGATCCTATGATTTTCTGCCCTCAAGTAGGTATGTTCTGTTCATGTTTTGGAGGTCCATTTTTGTGTTTTGTGCCCTAGATTAGGGTTGCTTTTATGTAGGTACAAACATCTAAGTTCTCCCCTAAAATTATATCCAAAAGGCTGTGATAATCTGGCTTAATTTATGAGCTTGTTGGAGAGGGCCAAGACCCTAAGGAAGGCGACAATAGGTTTGGCTTTCCACCGTTTTAGGGCCACGTGATCCCTGTGTTATGTGCGCTATTTCAGGAATCTAGAGAGGGTTGAAGTGTGCCTTCAAGTGTGAATAGAGGTGTGAAGTAGGGTTGATCTGAAGGAGTTGTCTCGAAGAGAAGTACATAGGGAAGAATCGTTGGAGAGAAGTGTTGGAGTGGAGTAGTTGAATTCTGTCCTACATGGAGGAATATTACAACTGGTCGCTTACCCTAGTTCAGTCATCTTGTTAAGGCCATCTATTACTAGTTTATTCCCTTATTGTTATTAGTGTAGCCCCCTTATTGTTATTGTTGTACCCCTGTAGTCCCCATATTGTTATTATTGTGCCCCATAATAGCCCACTACTGTTATTTTTGTGCCCTTACACTATTATTGCTATGTCGGCTAGGATTATATTGTGACCCAATGGACTCCTATATATAGAAAGGAGGTTTTGTCATTTGTGTCATCCAAGACTTGTTCATTTATGTAATGTAAATGAGGTTGCCCCCTCGAAGTGGTTGATTTCTAAATTGTTGATCTCTCTTTTATTATATTTTGTGAGTTGGTTTCATAACATTTGGTATCAGAGCTTTGGATTCTAGGGTTTCACTACTTCAAACAGATCTTGGTTCGCAATATTTTTGGAGATATGATCTGTGGAAGTTAGGGTTTTTGCAAGCTCCCGAATTTCATCTCAAAGAGGTGACATTGGGAAAATCGTCATAATTATCTCTCTGAGCATCGGATTGGAATTCTGTAAAAAGTGGCCAAAAGTACACAGATTTTAGTTTCCTGTGTATCGATTTCAAAGATGAAGGAGGAAACAATGACACGTGGAACACTGTACAAGTTCGCTCTATTGAACGATTCCATAATTAGGTCATTGTGGGAGATTGGGCATAACTTTGTCTTGAAGAATCCAAATCAGGTCAGACTTGTGGCTTGGAAAGAGGACTCAGAGGGCTACTATAGAACCGATGTTTAGATCTCGGGGATACGAAATTACAGAGATACATCAGTGTCAATTTGGAGCTCCTTAAAAGCAAGAAAAATGTGTGTATTTTTAAAAAAAATTGCACAAGTCTTGTTTGAAAAATTAGTTTTGAAGTGATTCCAAGGGAATATTGAAGCATAGACATCAATATTGGGTTCTAAAATTCCCCCTAAAAATAATTCAATACCCATTAAGCCCTCAGAAGGCTCTACTATGACTCATGAAGAGAAAAAAATGCAACATGATATATCAAAATTATAAGACCATGCACATCAAATTTCACTCTCACAAAGAGAACAAAAAATGAAATGGAAAGTTTGAAGAAATGTGTGGAAGCTAAGATGGATGGTTTGAAGAAAGGCATGGAAGCTAATATGGATGGTTTGAAGAATGGCATGGAAGCTAATATGGATTACATGGAAACTAAGATGGATAGTATAGAAAGCAACATAGAAGCTAAGATGGATGGTTTGAAGAAAGGCGTGAAAGCTAAGATGAATGGTGTGGAAGCTAAGATGGATGGTATAGAAGGAAACATGGAAGGTTTGAAGGAAGGTTTGACAAAGTTGCTACAAGAAAAGCTTCCTAAAGGCGAAAAGGTAGTAGAGGAAACTCATGATGAGAACAAAAGAAATGTTCATCATGATTTCATAGACTCTAATGTTGGATTTAAGACCCACCATATTCCAAAGATATATGTGAGGAAGTTTGATGGCAAGGATCTGATAACTTGGATACTACAAATGGAGAAATACTTTGAGCTCCATAATACGCAAAACACACAAAATGTACACATTGCAACTTCATATTTATAAAAAAATCAATTTGTATGGTATCGATGGCTTTGTTCTCGTAAACCACTGGTCACTTGGTCAATTTTTACAGAAGAAATGATAGCACATTATGAGGATACAAAGAGCAACACCTTCTTTATCCAATTGATAAATCTCAAACAAAAGGGTTCAATGATGGAGCACATTGAGGACTTCCAAAATTGAATATAAGGGTAAATAATATTCCAGAGGAACATAGGATTGATGTCTTCATAGGGACTCTAAAGGATAACATCCAACATGAGGTTCATCTTTGGGAACATGATACATTGGAGAAGGCATTCAGGTTGGCAAGAAAAATTTAAAGCAAAATTATGGCGACAAGGAAGCCTACCACTCACAACTATAAAGATGGAAGTGTTGTTACTCCTAGACTTCCACAACCTACAAGGTTGACACCACAACAATTTGAAGAAAAAAGAGCAAAAGGGATTTTCTATAGTTGTTGTTAGTACTCCACCGGATCTCCGAGGTTGAGAAGAGACCAGCAAAGGTAACCATAGACCAATATTTTGCCAAGTAACTAGCCCTACTAGGTAGGAGAGGGCTCTCTCCAATGGATCTCAGTCAATATGACTAGATCAATGAGATATTAGGCTAGGTATAGTAACACATGGGTTTTTATTGATTGAATTTTGAGGTGTTGGATGGTGAATAGGTCAAGGAAGAAATTAAGTCAGGGAAAATAAGGATCAGAATTGTAGGGATTTGATGGAGCAAGGGAGGTAAGCAGTTCAAGACAAAAGGATATTTGATGAAATGGTTTAGACTACTAGGGTTTGAGAAAAGAGCATAATAGATATGAATTATTTTATACTGAGAAGAAAATGAAACAAACTGTAATTATCCCTCCAAAACAAAGCATAAGCTTAAGGAATTCTGTCTTTCAGACTTAGGAAACAATTACATTTAGAAATGGAATGAATATGAATCACAATACATTCACACATTTGCATAACACAAGAAGAAACAATGTTAAATAACTTTACCACAATAATCCCATCAAAATAGCTGCAACTCAGTCTGTTATTACTTGCCAAAAGTATGATTGCAATATTGTTTCAGTGATCAATCCGACAACATCCAACCATTGCAATGTCAAAAGGAATGAAAGATATAGGCTGAAAACTAGTTGTCCCACTGTTAGGGGTCGAATCCCTGACTTGTGGGGCTGATCCACAAAGTGCTCAACTGGAAACCCAAAGACTAGGGAGGTCAACAAACTCATCCCTAACTTTGGTGAAACTGATTCATTTGTCCCAAAAATACACTTTCACCCAATGTATCTACCTCTAGTAACCTTTAGGAACATAATTAAATTTACATTCATAAATTACATCAATAAAAAGGAATTTAATCCATTGACCAATTGAGAAAAATTCAAAATATGGAAAATATCAATGAACTAGCAAAAGCGCAGTGCCTGAAGCAAAAGCGCAGTGCCCTTGACAAAAGCGCAACGCCATTTTCAAGGTCACTTTTGGAGCACTTGTTGAAGTCCAAATTGAGCCCAAGATAGAGCATTGGAGAGTTGCTCCTGTCTAGTTTCCAAAAATTCCTTAAGTTATGAAAATGATGAATTCAAGGCCCTTAAAACTGAAATCTCCCAAGACTGGTCAAAAGCGCAGTGCCAACCTGAAAAATGAGGCATAAAGGTGATTTTTGGATGTTTTTGGCCATTTATCCCTGTCAGAAAGTCCAAATTTGATGTGCTGATAGTCGAAATTTGATGTATAGGGCCTTCAAAATCCAATGGTGGTGACCATTTGTCATTTGGAGGCTCCTAGAAAAAGCGCAACGTCCTAGGCGCTGTGTTTTTGACAAGTGGATTGTGTCAAATTTCTGGGTTTTTTACAAATATAGGTCTAATATATGGAGAAATATCTCCATCACCATGAACTTTTTTGTAAAAATGAGAGAGGTTTTTGTTATTTTGCATGTTAGGAACAAAAAACTCCTCCAATTTCCCAATATTCGTCTTATATTGTCCACAATATTCTCTATAAAAAGGTGTATAAAACATGACTTTGCACAGGCAGAAAAATAGGCTGTGAAGATGTGAATGGATCTCTCATTCTGTAATACCTGTGTAAAACGTGAGAAAGGTTTTTGTACTTTGATATATTAGGAACAAAAAGCTCCTCCAGTTTCTCAAAATTCATCTTTGTTTGGCCACAATATGTTATGAAAAAATATGACTAAACATGATATTTTTGGAAAATGTACCTTCAAAGATTTTTTTCAAATTTCTCAAAATTTTCTCCAAATTTCCTCACAATTGCTCCAGTGATGCCAAATAAGGTGGGTTATGCTATCATGGATGTATCAACAAGTAGGTCCAACTTACCCTTCTCCTTTTTACAAATTAGGGTTTCCTTTGTAGTGTGATTTCAAGTAGGGTTTGTACTGCTCAAGGTCTAGGTTCATGCCTTAAGATTCTCCCTCCTTTGTTGTAGGTATTTTTCTCTTCCTCCATGGTGTTTCTCTTTTCCTCCATTATGTTTCTCTCCTCCTTCATTATGTTAAGTTTGTCTTCAAACCCTAGGGAAGAAGGGGAAGGGAAAGGGAGTAGGATTGTAGGGTTATGGGGTTGGGATGAGTGAGGGAAAATTTGGGGAAATGTGTAAAGGAGTTGGGGAGCTTAGGGAAGTAATGGGAGGCTGAAATGTTAAGGGAAATAGGGTAGGAAATTTCTATTACAGGGAGGTATCTAGCTGCCTAGGAAAGCACAGCTTAGGGGTGTTAGGGTTTAGGGAATATGGCTTGGGAATGGGAAATAAGGTGATGTAGGGGTAGGGTGAGTGTTTTCTGAAGTGTGGAAAGGAAAAATAAGTTCTAGGGAAAACAATGTTGGCTTGCAAGAGTGAAAGCTAGGGTTTCTTTGCTCAAAACTTGAAATGATGATTAAGGAGGGTTTACACCATAAATTTGAAATTATGAAGTGAAAGGAGGGCTTTGAGAGGTGTAACTTACTTGCATTTGATTGAGAAAACCATGATTTGATGCTTGGACCACTGATCCGATTACGGGTCAAGTACTACCCTAACCATCATGTATGGTATTAAGATATTTTAATTGACTATGGCTTATATAGGCTTAAATGAGCATGTTAGTCCACATAAACATAATTAAATGAATTGCATATATCGAGAAGCACAAAACACATAAGAGAGAGACAACCAATTGATAATGGAGTTCACCCCTCCATCTCTCTGGGGCTACATCTTCGGATCTGCTTCAATTGGAATGCAGATCCTCTATATTCCTTCTTCAAAGTAAGCTTTCTTACATTCAATCTCTCTGGCTAAGCATTATCCAAGCACAATGGCTCTCAATGGCTAAGTATTCTCTCTTGTCTTCTCCTCCTTCTCATGGCTTACATAAGGAATATATACAGTTTTCCTCACCCACTCTCCAAAAAAGAGCATTAATTACAAGACCCACAATTTTAGGGCCTAACTACAAGGAAGGAAAAACAAATTCCATGACAGTAGGACCTCCAACTATCTCAAACCCATAATTGGGAAAAGTCTCAAAACCACCTAAAGACTTTCCAACCATGCCCTTGATTCTCTCAACCTATAATTGAGAAAAAATAGAGAATTGGTGTGAGGTGGTTTCTTACATAAAACCAATTTCCCTAATTACATTAATGAATAATGTGAGACAAATTTCTCTCACAATTATTAATTTATATCAATAATGCATGGGTTTAATAAAATGCATAAGCATAATTTCACCCACTTAAATACTTGTCACCAATTCAAATCATCATGGTGCCAAGCTCTTTTCATGTGCGAAGGTCCTTCCGGATCACACCTCCCCACAAAGAAACTTTTGGTCTCCAAAAGTATTAGCTTTAATCAACTCAACTGTATCCAAATGTCTTTGAAAGGCACACTCCATCATGACTCCTTCACCTGACGTACTTCAGAATTGGAACATAATGCCAACACCTGCAACTATTGTAGCGCAAATGCCTGAAAATGCACATCCCTTCAAGATTCCCTCACCGCGGTCCTTCAAAATCAGAATGCAAAAGCCCACATCTGTAGAAAGCTGCAACCTGTAGCTGATCATACTTGTTCACATTTTTTGGAACACTTTCCAAGAGTTCATTGGTCAAGTTTACATGCCAAAATGGCTTAGACAATTGCCTCATTCAACTTGATTACAAAGAAGTCAACAAGGCTTAATGCGTAAAAATACGTCTCTCACTCTTCCTCGGATAAGAGTGGCTAAAACAAGCCTTTTACAATGCTTCATAATTAGCTTTACACCATGACTTTCATGGTCGAAACTATGGCCTTTTTGCATGGCATTCAACAATTTACATGCCAATTTTTCTAATGCCAAAATATGATGGCAACTATGGCCCTTTTACATGGCAATTACAAGCAATTTAATGTGCCAAATATGTGCACAAAGGGAAAATTACAAAGTTTTAGAACCCCTTTTAACATGTGTACATAAACAAAGAGCACCAATGGTGGGAAAATAAAAATATCCTTCTTTGACATATTGTGTGCCAAATAGCATGTGCACTTGGCAGGTGAAGTTAAATCCCCCATTAAAAAAAATGCATAAAAGAACTATGAGTAAAAAAAAAAAAATAAGACCCATTTCAAACCTTCAGAAATTGGATAAATTCCTTGCCCTATTTGTTAATAGCAAAGATAGTGCATGAATACCTTCCACCATGAATTCTTATTCTATCTAAGATGATAGCTATAATTACGTCGTAAGACGTTCTTATTTGAAAACAACTCACCTAGGTGTCACTGTGTCAATGTCTGAGCCATTGGATCAAATGTTAGACGATTGAAATGTTTTAGGCCATTAAATTCACAAGTAAAAGTTTCATATATATTTTTTATAATGTTAGTTTTTTTTTTAATAAGTGATTGAATTTAGGTTTTGGTGACTTTGTCAAATTACACAAAAATAAAAATAAAAGTAAATTAAATAAGAAGATTGACATATTGTAATGAACATTTTAACTAGGTCAAATAAAAAATAAAAATAATACCAAACTATAAAAACAACTCATGGTATTTACTCATGGTATTCATGTGGAATGTGGTTTATCTAAAGGGGGGAATTAAGATGGTGTAACTCTAGATCTACCAAGAGCCAAGAGGGATCAAATGTCTTGATATGCAAACGTCTTTGATCCCTCTCATCAAGAATATAGATCTAAACTAATTATTTAATAAAATTATTTACTTAACTATAAAAACAACCCATGGTATTGACTCATGGCATTCATGTGGAATGTGGTTTATCTAAAGGGGGAGATTAAAATGGCCTAACTCTGGATCTACCAAGAGCCAAGAGGGATCAAATGTCTTGATATGCAAACCTCATTGATCCCTCTCATCAATAATATAGATCTAAACTAATTATTTAATAAAATTGTTTTTTAATGTTTATAACCAATATTCTTTTAAAATTTCACTTAATAAAATGTATCTAAATTTTTAACATCCAAATATACATAGTTTTTCTTGTTCTATATTATTTTTGTTACAATTATTTTATTATTCCAAAAATACATGGTTTTTTATGTTATATATTATTTATGTTACAATTGTTTTATTATTGATGAGTAGTATTTCTTAATATCTAAAAAATTAAATTAATAATGATTTTTTTTTAAATATGTGATCTTTTTAAATTTTCAAATTATTTCACAAGACATGATTTATCTTGAGCAATAATGATGAATGTTCATAATTCTCATTTCTTAAATAGCACTAAATTTGCCTTTAATTACTTAATTGTAATAGTTTGTAACTACATACATACTCTTTCTTCCGTTCAAAAAAAACTATATACATATCTTTAATTACCTAATTTTAGCTTAAAAAATCTTACATGTTTTTTAGTTTATAATCATAAACAATTTTCATATTATATGATGTCAAACTTTCTCAACTTTTTATTCTATAATTTTAAACAATGTTTCTCACTACATAATTTTAGCTTTTATAAAAAAAAATTAAAATTTTCAATTCCAAACAAAACTTACAAAAGAAAAAACCCACTTAGTCCTTATTGTAGATTATATTTTTACAAAATTGACACTATGTGATTAACAATAGAGTAAGTTGAGAAAACCTTAAGGGGTTTTTTTACAATTTTTATCATAACATTTCCCTCCATCCAATATATAATGTAGAGTCTTCTCAAGAGAGTATATTCTAGTTTATAACTTGATCCACAATCAAAGAAAATGGCTAGGGATTTCACAAGTTATTAGTTTATAACTTGATCCATAATAAAAGAAAATGGCTAGGGATGTCACAAGTTATCATTCACACAATGATGTATTGATGTTCTTAATTGAAATGGATCTTATTAGATGCATGGTGGCCAGAGACACTAAAAAATTAAAAAAAGATATATGTTATGACATCCATATTGTCTACAAACCATCCAAATTTCCCATCTTATACAAAAATTTCTAACAATAACCAATCAATTTACTCTCCAATTTTTGAAACCCCCGCCCATGCTGGGGAGATCACACTGTAAAATCAAATGTTCCTCTGTTTTTTTAAGGGGATCATAAAAAAAACAGACAACACGAAAGTCAATATTGTGGTATGATAATTGATTTTTGAATCATTGTGACAAACAAAACATCACATTAGCTCACATAATATATATAATGCTATAAGGATATAAGATGATAACAAAGTTTTGATCATGATAACTAGGTGAAAACCAAAACTAAGTTGTAGCCACAAGAAAAAAATCACAACCAATCATAGAATATATCCAAGGTTGAAATGAACCTCATACATTGTGATGGACCTCATGGGAATTTTAGTGCACATAGAACACTACTAGAATAATTTTATACTCTTGATCAATTTAGAATAACCTAGGATGTGTAAAATATTTTAATAAGATAAACAAAATAGACACCAAGAAAGTCAATATTGTGGTATAATAACTGATTTTTGAATCATTGTGACAAAAAAAACATCACATTAGCTCACATAATATATATAATGCTATAAGGATCTAAGATGATAACAAAGTTTCGAATCATGATAAGTAGGTGAAAGCCAAAACTAAGTTGTAGCCACAAGCAAAAAATCAAAAAATTCAAAGAATATATCCAAGGTTGCAATGAACCCCATACATTGTGATGGACCTCATGGGAATTTTAGTGCACATAGAACACCACCTAATAATTCTATACTCTTGATCAATTTAGAATAACCTAGGATGTGTAAAATATTTTAATAAGAAACTAGATTTGTAATTATGAAATATAAAACTATAACTTAAATTTGTGAATTTAATTTGTATTTTTTTTCTTATGTACATAGAACAATAATAAACCAAGTTTGGAGTTAAGAAAATAAACCATAACATAAAGAACAACATCTCCTTCCAAAAATGTCTCCATATTAAAATGACATTCACTTTCTGTATACTAAGACTATTGTTCTTGATATACAATTTCTGATAAGCATGCAATTGGAGCTCAGATATGTAGATGAACTTGAAGTAATCTCTATTTTTGTTAATAAAAATTCTCTTTATTTACATCTATGCTAGATAGATTGTACTTGAATGTATTTAAAATATCTTATTTGAGTTACGCACTGGATTATTAATCACCAAAGGATTTTCATCCTCAATTTCCTGTTTCAATATCTATAACAAAATATGTATATATGTGAACATATTATCTTGGTTTACATATATGTTTTCACCCCAAATTTCCTATTTCAAAATCTATAATGAAATTATCCCCGATCGGGGTGCCAGCAAAGGGAGGATGGTAGCATGACAATGCCACGTGGTGGGGCTTTTCATCTAACCATCATGCACTAGAATTACACCGCGCTGTGGTAATCGATCTCACACGCGCCTTAGTAAATGATCACGATGCAAGTCGTTTCAATTCATAAATGCATGGCAGAGAATGGGAAGGTACGCCGACTGCGGGGTAGGAGAATGAATAAGGTAAGTTCTCGTTGTTGTAAAACATTATTTCAAATAGCAGTTGTAATTCGAACAAGAGCAACGACAAAGGACTTGCAGGAACAAGAAGCTCAACATAGTGGGCGGAGGATTTATGGGTATGTACTGGTCCTCATCGCTCTATTTTCAAAATTAGTTTTTCCTGTTAGCATTCCGACAATGAAAGCAGGAGTTTATATAGGTGCTGCAGAGAATTTTCCGTTCCTGGTTAGATTTTTCTTTTTTTATGGTTTGCATGTAATGGTAGAGGGGGTTCATTTGAAAATACAACCCTGCTTTCCTAGCCCTGCTCATCCTCCTTACCTGTATCTCAGTAATGTCAAATTGCATGGGTTAAGTCTGTGCTTTTCTTATGATTATGAAAGTATGGTCCTCTGTAATCCTCCTAGCCCGCATTTCCAGCACCTCAGCTATGTCAATTCGCATGGGTTAAATCTGTGCTTTTCAAAGTCTATTGAATGCTTGCTCTGGAATTCTTTTATCTTGGTTTCAAATGGTCTGGTTAAGTTTCTTCTTTTTATTCAAAAGCTCCTGAAATAATTGGCCTCTGGGTATCAGAAGCCTAAGGGTAGAGTTGGTTGTTGGTATTTTAGTGTCCTTTGCCATTCCAGCATTTTCATTCACTATCTAAGTGTCTCAGGCTGCATTAGGAAATCTCGCTGTCTCAATTTATATTCCTGCGTCTAGAAAGGGAGGTCTTTACAAACTCGGATTTACTCTTCTCTTAAGTCTCAATTTCTTTGGGTCAGTCTAAATTTCCGTGGCACTGCGTATATTTTATTTTCTCTCGGGAAAACCTTAATATTGTTAATTCAATGGTGGAAGCAATTCGGAAATGAGATGGAACATTTTGATAATTTTTGAAAGATTTCAACGCACAATCCATATTTCAATGCTCTAGTAAAAGAAAATCATCTAGAGTTTACTATTGAACCTAAGTTTCACATAATTGTCACCTTTCGCTATACAGGGTCTATGTCATTCATAAAATCAGACAGTCTCTGTTAGGGAAGAATAACAAAAGGCAAAGGGAAGAAGCTACAACCACCTTAGGCAGTTGGTCTAAGAAAAAGAGGAAGAAAGAGTAATAAGAAGACTCTAGAAAATATAGCAAATATTTATGATACAGGGACTCCAATGCACATTCGTAAAAATATTCAGGGTTGGGAGAGATGAAGATGATGATCTTAAAGATCAAGAGGAAATAATGGATTTTATCTCTGACCCAGGGAATACAAGAGGCATAGTTTCTCTATTCCAATAATCAATTAAGACATACTGGAAATTTAAATGTGTATTATCAAAGGTGATGTTGAGTATGCAAGAAAAGCAAGCCAATCCTTCACTGCTCTTTGAACTCCAGCAGATGAAACATGATATGCGGGAAATGGCCAAGGCTCAAATACAAGCAAATGCGCAAATGGGAAGGATTGAACAACAACTCCTGAACATGCAGCAAGCGGAGATGCCAGGGTCAACTGCAAAGGACCTAGCACCTGTGGATTCTTCAGATGGTTGACACTTTTTTGTATCTAATTTTGTATGTTTTTTGAGGATAATATGTATAGTTTTTGTTTTATCTATAGATTTTATGAACATAGTAAAGGGATATTAGCTATGAGTAGAAGGAAAAAACAATACCAATTTTGGTTGGCTTATAACTCTCTGAGATGGCCAACAGAGATGCTTTCCTTCAGGCAGGTTGAGGCTACCAATTTCAGTAAAATTTGTATAGAAAATTGCTCTTTACAAAATAGTAAATAGAAAGGTACTATGAAATTTACAAAAAAATAAATTCTATAACAAAATTTTTTGGTTGATAACTCTTATCATCAATATCTTTGAAACCTTGATGACTAGCTTCCATGGAAGCAAAGCTTTCCTTTCATTCCTTCACGATGACTTGTTCTTTGCAACATCTTATTTCTTTTAGGCTACTCTTTTCTACGATATTGGCTTACGACGTTTCTTTTGCAACATATGGTGCAATTGCTAGTCTATAATCAAATCGATACCTCTGTGCCAAATAGACCAGGATTTCTACCGAACCCAATTAGTACCATCAATGTAATTACTGTTCAAATTCGGTGCGATCTGGTCACGGCTACTGATTTCACGAGTCCATGAAACTCGTCCTTGTGGATGTTCTGCATTAAAAGGTGGAATGCCTGTGAGCAGTTCAAAAAGAATGACACCAATTGACCACCAATCTAAATTTTAGCATGCCCAGTTCCCAAGAGGATCTCCGGTGCCAAGTAATCAGGGTTCCAACATCTGAGCGCTTTTGATGTCTCTCTCTTTGGTTAGACTGCTAAGTGGCACATAACGAATCTTCATCTTCTCCCATCAACATTGTACAACTCGTCCAGACAAATCATCAGTGCTATTTATACTGTGTTTCTGCATGCAGGATAGGCAACCACAAAACCTTTCCCATTGTGCAATTCAGGTCCAACAATGTTTGGTGAGCGAGACATACGGATCCGAAGTATCCAACAAATGTTAAACAAGGATGTTGTTGCCTCAGTATTTGTGGGAAATCCTAAAAAAAAAGGTTGTGTTTCTGCGTGCAGGATGGGCAACCACAAAACCTTTGCCATTGTGCAGTTTGACGATGTGAGAATGAATTGGCTAAATTTGTTGATGTAAGATTCCAAAAGCACAAAAGGATTGCGATACTTTCCACTGCATTCTCGTGAATCATGTTTTCCTTCACATTAATGGTGAATGGCATCCTGGACCCTTGCCAAATCACCGAGACCTTTGTTCTTATCCATTACCGTTTCCCTAGCCTCGGTAAGAACCATAGAAATTTCCCGAGCCGGCTTCGAAAGCGTCGTCCACGCTATGATCGTTGTTGATGACGCAGCCTTCTCTATACCCCACGGTATTTGATCCGCCATTAGGGTTGTCGTAGGCAAGCTCTTTGTTGAAGAATATGCCCTCTGTCATTCAGCTAAAACGCTGAAATCTGCAAAATCTTGTTCGTCTGCATTCACATTCTCGACCTTGTGGGGGTCAACTGTAGCACCTTCTGGCACATTTGCAGATTCATATCCATTTTCTGACATCGATTTGGCTGAAAATTCTCGATCTGTGGCCGAATTTAGCAAAATTGAGCACAAAATGGAGTATTTGAATTCATCTAGCTTCCTAATCGACTTTTAAATGGGAAAAATAAAGGACAACTCGTCTAAACTGAGTTGAACTCCATAAATATCGAACTCTGCGGTTCCTCCTTGGCTCAGGCGTTCAACGATTCCCTGCTTATGATAGAAAAAGAGATCATAACAACATCCTAGAATAGAATGACCTTTCCCAACAATATAACCATTTTTTTCGATGTGTGTCGAATTGCTCGCTAACGGTGTGAATGGATGTGGCAAACTCGTCGATCTGGGCGCTATTGTGGGAGACATACGGTGTCAATGTCATATTGGAACTCACCACTGCCCCATTCGAGAAGAAGTTGGCGAGAGGCGGGCAGTCTTGCAATCACGCATCTGCTCCAGAACGTCCACGCGGAGAAATTCACGCAGAGGTGAACCCGCTTATCATACCGGCTCATATCCCCATTAGCTGTGGGTTTTGGAACTCCATGCCCATTATAGTGGAACAACACTCGCTGTGACTTGGCATTCTTGCGGCAGTGATTGCAAGGTTTTTATTTTTTACCTCTTCTACAGGAGGATCAGCCGCGAGCTTGTACCTAGCTCATGGTTGCCAATATGTATATTGCTTTTCCAATGCCTTCCCAATTGCATCGATAGCTTTTCCAGCTGCCATTGAGAATGGATCTGAAAGAGAACATCGTAATGCAATCTGTATAGTTGTTGTGAGGCATGAAGTAAAAATGTTAGCGGGAAACTCAGGGCTCTAAGGAAGAATCTCATCTGCTCCACAAGCTGCAAGTAAAATGCAATCCTTCATTGCAGTTGCAGAAGAAACACCAGAACTCTATTCTTGGCGCTCTATGAAGGCATTTAACTATCATGCCTGCAACAGAGCAATCAAATACATATATTGAAGGTGTCCCGAGCCATGATTCAAGTTCATAAACCGACAATGGACTGTATTGTGTATAACTCTTGTTGAAAAGCCAAATTTCCCCATAGACAAAAAGAATACGTTTGTCGGAGCCAATGACCTTTACTCCCGGTGCTTTGACAAAAAGGCTTATAAACTCAGGGTGTCCAGGCCAAGCTGCACCAGTGATCAAATTTCCATCAACTAAGCAGGTTGATATCGGCTCTGGATCTTTCCACACTGCACTTGTAGCAACAATGACAGGCTTTACAACAGGGTATGCAGTACATGTTTTCCCTTTCAATACACTTGCACCAGCAAGAATCAACTGCCCATGACAGATAGAAGCAATAGGTTTGTTTGAATCATAAAACTGCTTGACCAATTTAAAAACAGATTCATTTAGAACTAGGTACTCAGGTGCCCTTCCTCTAGGAACTACCAACCCATCATACATGCTTGCATCAATGTCATCAAAAGATGTTGTCAAAACAAAATAGTGGCCTTGTAGTTCTGAATAAGTCTGATGGCCAAAGGAATGGTGGACGACCGTAGCGCATTTTTCACCTGAGAATATCTGCAGCTGTTAGTATCTGTTGTCCATGAAAAATAGAAGCAATCTGTTTTTCTTCTCCTCAAATTTCTTGACAATGGATAAAACCTTTTCATTTAGTTCCAAGTATTTAGGAGCACGACCACCAGGAATTACTAAAGCATCATAGTTTTCCACCGTCACATCCTCAAAATTGGCATTAAGACTCAAGTTATGGCCCAATTTTTCCCTATATTTCTGATCACCTTCAAAGTCATGGATAGCAGTTGGGCAGTTATCTCCAATGTTCTTGCCTGGGCAAACAACATCTACACTACAACCTAGGGCTTGCAGAACCTGTAACGATACCGTTACCTCATAATCCTCCATGAAGCCCCCACATTTTTCTTCTTCTTCTTCTCTCCAGGCCCCAAAAGCCAGCTCTGCTGAGTCTCATCTAGCTCCTGCAAGTTCCTGCTCCTGTCATCGTCAGTGGCTGAATCAGCATTGATCTCCAGGGGTTGACCAACAGCGTTTTTTTATTTTTTTTGTTTTGACAAAACTTCATGTCGCAATAACTTTTCCATCTAGAGGTTGTTTGATGCGATTAAAGCGCTGTCGGATTCCTCTCGCTGAGCTCTTTGCAATGGTATCATTATTTGTTGATTTTGAATCAGAAAAATTTTGAGTGTTTTCCATCAAGAGAGGGATACTTGCCCCCATAAAAATTGAAAGTTGGCAAATGAGCATAAATAAGTATTGCAGAAACATCATGAACTGCTTACCAAACCAACACCAAGCACTTTCTTCTCGTAATCGTGCTTTTCGAATGGTGGATGGAGACTCCTTCTTCACGAGCTTTTTCACCATGTGTCTGTTTTACTTGTGGCAAATTTTGGGGTGCAACTTCCAACACTTCTTCTCCCAAAGGCCACTGATTTTGTAAAAACTGCAAAAATTATGTCGTTTCCCATTTAATTGTGCCTTCATGATGGGAGGATTCAAAAGGTTCTCTTTCTTCTTGGCATCCCTTCTTGTGGGCACATTTGTCTTCTTAACCCACTCTTTCTTTATATGATGCTTAACTACATCACGGTTAGAAAATCTACAGAAGAAATCATTTCTCTTATATGTAAAAGAAGAATTTGAATGACTATCATACCTTCCTGACTTGTCCTTGAACTGATGGAGACTAGGTGGCTTGACTCCTTTCTTGAAATCATGTGATGAAGAGATGGCTTTTGCTTCAACTACCTTTGAGCATTCTCCTTTCTCTTCTTGTCCATAACCCAAACCTGCAAATGGTTGTCTTGGTATAATCTCCAATGGTTGGGTGATTCCTTGGCCATTTATGCCAAGTCCACCTCTGCTATACCCCATCTTCGTGAGGATTTTCATGCCATCATTAGTTTCATATTGAGAGAGAACAGAACATGAAGTGACATCATATACCTCGGTTTGAGATGCAGCCTTCGTCGTCTCAACCTTTTGCAATTTAGACAATATCTCCTCTTTGGCTCATAGCATCTCTTGAAGCTCCTGCTTATCAAGCAATAGTCTTCGCAATTCTACATTTTCGGCTTGAAGGCTTTCATTTATCTCTTGCAATTCTTACAGTCTTTTAGCGTGCTTCACTCCTTCGCCCATCCTGCAAAGCAATCACCTGCTCTGATACCACTTGATCCGATCACGGGTGAAGTACTACCCTAACCATCGTGTACGATATTAAGATATTTTAATTGACTATGGCTTATACAGGCTTAAATGAGTATGTTAGTCCACATAAACATAGTTAAATGAACTGCACATATCGAGAAGCACAAAACACATAAGAGAGAGACAACCAATTGGTAACGGAGTTCACCCCTCCATCTCTCTAGGGCTACATCTCCGGATCTGCTTCAATTGGAATGCAAATCCTCTATATTCCTTCTTCAAAGTAAACTTTCTTACATTCAAGCTCTCTGGCTGAGCATTAACCAAGCACGATGGCTCTTAATGGCTAAGTATTCTCTCTTGTCTTCTCCTCCTTCTCATGGCTTACATAAGGAATATATATAATTTTCCTCACCCACTCTCCAACAAAGAGCATTAATTGCAAGACCCACAATTGTAGGGCCTAACTACAAGGAAGGAAAAATAAAGTCCATGAAAGTAGGACCTCCAACTATCTTAGGCCCATAATTGGGAAAATTCTCAAAACCACCTAAAGACTTTCCAACCATGCCCTTATTCTCTCAACCTATAATTGAGAAAAAATAGGGAATTGGTGTGAGGTGCTTTCTCACATAAAACCAATTTCTCTAATTACATTAATGAATAACGTGAGGCAAATTTCTCTCACAATTACTAATTTATATCAATAATGCATGGGTTTAATAAAATGCATAATTAAATGCATAAGCATAATTTCACCCACTTAAATACTTGTCACCAACTTCAAATCATCATGGCGCCAAGCTCTTTTCATGTGCGAAGGTCCTTCTAGATCAACCACTTTGCAAAGAAGATTTGGAGGTTGTAGGTGAAAGCTGGAAAAAGCGCAGCGCATGAAGAAAGAGCACAGGACCTCCCAGGCAAAAGCACAACGCCTCAAGCAGGAGCGCAAAGCCTTCAAGGAAATTCGACTTTCTTGCTAAAAATTTGTTTTTTGACTTGGGGAAGCTGAGAGCTCAATGCATGAGGATGCAAATGTGTGCCTCCTTGGTCTCTGATGGCCCTTTATACTTGGATGAAATTTCAAAAATAGGCATGGGACCCACATTTTCTTTTTCAAACTCAACTTAAATGTTGCAATTCACTTTTCATTTTTTTGATCTTTTGGGATTTGAAACACTTATGACTTTTGGAACTTTGACTTACTTGGCTGATGGAGCCTTGAGTATGCAACTACCTTGGAAACATGATAAATTATTACATATTAAGAAATATAAAATTACATATTGAATTGAAATTAAATTTACAAATCAAACTTTCATAATAAAATGTGTTTATTGTCACTCTCTTACTTGCTGGACTTTTATGCATGAAATGGTGATTTGATGACCTTGGAAACCCTAAGACCTAATGGAGACTTTGACTGAATGAGCTTCATGATAAGAAGACTAAAATGATGATAACAACTCATGACTGATGTACACTCAACAAAGTGGTGAAATGAGCCAACAAGTAATGAAATTTTTGAAAAGAGTGAGGTTTGACTTAAATCTGCACCAAGTGACCAAATTTTTGCATGATGACCTAATGGAATGACAACAATTTCAGAATGGGACCCTTAACATGACATGAAGGTGTTTATTTGATCATTGGTGGAAGGATGCAAATACCGACATTAGCAGTTGTGATAGCAAATACACTAAAGGATATAAGTGTGCTGAGAAGAAATTATTTTACATAGACTGTGAAGAGGAGGAAGAAAAGGAACAAGAAACTTAAAAAGAAGAGGATATACACCGGGAACCAACCCTAGAGGAAGAAGTAATGAATCAAACCATATCCTATAATGCATTGGCATGAATTACCACTCCTCAAACTCTCAAGATAGAAGGACATATCAAGAAGAAAAAAGTAATTGTGCTTATTGATTCAGGTAGTACCCATAATTTTATTCATGGTAAGGTAACCAAGAAATTGAATTGCTTCCTATACTTAGCACCAGAGTTTCAAGTGATGGTGGAAAATGGAGGAACTATAAATTGCTCTGGAAAGTGCCATAATATCAAGCTAACCATGGGGGAATATGTATTGAATAGTCCGATGATTTCCATTCCAATGGGTGGTGTTGATGTTGTACTAGGAGTACAATGGTTACAATCTTTGGGGATGACAGCTTTTAATTTTCAAGAAATTTTCTTGAAATTTTATTCGGAAGGAAAGAAAGTTGAATTATAGGGTATCATAGGGAAGCCGAGAAAGATAATAAGCTCTAATGTCATGACAAACTTTCTGAAGAAAGAACAACGAGGAATCATTGCACAGTTATGCTCACTAGAAGTTCTAACATCAAATTCATCTATTTCTCCAAATCTCCAAAAAGTCTTGGACAATCATTCCAAGGTGTTTGAAACTCCCAAGGGACTCCCACCTATTCATGATCATGATCATGCTATTCATTTGATTTGAGGAAGTGTTCCTCCAAACATCAGGCCTTACAGATATCCTTATGTCCAAAAGAGTGAAATTGAATGTATGATTGCAGAAATGCTAGAGGCTAGTATAATTCAACCTAATCAAATTTCTTTCTCTGCTCCAGTAGTATTGGTGCACAAAAAGGATGGATCATGGCGCATGTGTCCGAATTATAGCGAGCTCAATAAGGTCACTATTAAAGATATATTTCCCATTTTTGTGATTGATGAATTATTAGATGAATTACATGGAACACTTTATTTCACCAAGTTGGATCTTCATTTAGGATATCATCAAATTAGAATGAAGACTGAAGACATTTAGAAAACAACATTTCGAACTCATGAGGGTCATTATGAATTTTTGGTCATGCCTTTTGATGTTGATGAATTCCATTTTCAAACCCTTCTTTAGAAAATTTGTGTTAGTATTTTTGATGATATACTAATCTACAACAGGTCTTGGAAGGATCATGTTCAACATGTTGACAGGGTGCTCAAACTATTGGAGGAGAAACAATTATATGCAAAAACCTCCAAATGTTTCTTTGGAGTACAAGAGGTGGAATATCTGGGTCATATTGTATCTCAGGATGGTGTTAAGGTAGACCCTAACAAAATTAAAACCATTAAGGAGTGGAAAGTCCCCACAACCATAAAGCAGTTGCGGGGATTTCTTGGGTTAACAAGGTATTATCACAAGTTTGTTAAGAATTGTGGGAGAATAGCAGCTCCTCTAACAACATTACTGAAGAAAGATGCATTTTCATGGTCTCTTGAAGCAACTAAGGCCTTTGAACATCTTAAAGAGGCAATGTGCCAAGCACTGGTCTTAGCTACGCCAAACTTCACAAAAACCTTTATTGTGGAATGTCATGCCTCAGGAAATGGAATTGGTGTCGTTTTAATGCAAGAAGGAAGACCCATTGCTTTTGAAAGCCATCCAATCAAAGGAAAGTATTTACATAAAGCTACTTATGAGAAGGAAATGTTGGCAATACTAAATGCACTAAAGAAATGGTGACCTTACCTAATGGGAAGACAATTCAAGGTAAAAATCGAGGGTTGTGTGCCATAATAGCCCACTATTGTTACTGTTGTGCCCTTACATTATTATTGTTAGGTCGGTTAGGATTATATTGTGACCCCATGGACTCCTATATATAGAAAAGAGGTTTTGTCATTTGTGTCATCCAAGAATTGTTCATTTATGTAATGTAAAGGAGGTTGCGCCCTCGAAGTCGCTGATTTCTAAGTCGATGATCTCTTTTCTTCTATTTTGTGAGCTGATTTCATAACATTTGGTATCAGAGCTTTGGATTCTAGGATTTCGTTGCTTCAAATAAATCTTGGTTCGCAATATTTTCGAAGATATGATCTATGGAAGTTAAAGTTTTTGAAGGCTCCTGAATTTCATCTCAAAGAGATAACCTTGAAAAAATTGTCATAACCATCCGTGTAATAAATAAACCATTACCTAGTTTAATAAATAAAATAATTACCTAATTACATTGAATATTATACATAAAATATTATTTATTTTGTCTTTAAGAATCTAGATATAATTCCTTCACACAAAACCGCATTCGTGCCACTATCTTTCTCGACAACATGGTGGACATATAAAGTAATAGTTTGAATTCGCTGGATGAACTAATTCGAAATTCCAAATGCATCAAGTCTGCCCAGCTAGCTGTTGTCATATAATTAGATGCCAAAATACTATAATCAAAGGATAATCGGATTGCTTTTTGTTTTCAAATAGCCAAACTGTGAAAATGTAGCGTGTGGGACTGGGTTTAAGTTCTTATCATCTTCTCTCGAAAGAGCTGGTCTGCGTAAAAGGACTTCATTATAGCGATGGCAGTGTCTCTTATGAATCTTTGCTTGCCAATGCATTCTTCATCTCCTCCTCGAGTTGGCTTTTGTAAATTTCATTTTAGAATTGTTCACGGCTGTCATAGAAATTTTTCTGGTTTGAAAAATGGTGAAAGAATTAAGGGAAAAGCTAACTGTGCTCCTCCAATAAACCGCCTAACTGTAACGAGATGCATTTCTAATGTGGCCCAACTGGAACAATCTTCAGACGTTTACAAGGGTGCCACAGGCACATGTGTTGAGGCGGACCGGAGTTCGAATGTCGGCAGTGAGAGACTGGACAAGAATGGCCGTTTCCGGAGTCCCCGAGCTGCGAGAGAACTTGCACTGTGAGATTTGATGGTTAAGTTATGGGGTCTGTTCAAAATAAATAGAGACAATCGTTGTCCATGTGCTGAATGTTGGTATGCTTTTGTGGTTTTTCCGTGGCAGAGTGGTGCTGTACGAAGCCTGTATGGAAGGCTCTGATCCGCTGAGACTGTTCGAGAGGCGAATGAATATGAAAAATGGTATTATGTTCATTAATCTATATAAACAAAACATTTTTTCTTGGGCATGGCCAATGTCTTGTTGCCAATCGAAGCCTGTATCATAGGCACTAGGAACGATTTAGGCTCAATTTAGGATTATCCTGTATGTTTAGTGTTTTGTGCTTGTTGTGTTGTGTTCCGTTACTTCACAGAAATTGTACTCATTTCTCTCTGATGGATTTAAGCACTACCATAATAGCATACCCACATACTCTGGCTTTTGTATTATATGGGATCCAGATGCAACACTGTTTATGTACTGCTCAGCCATTAAATATCTTCTTGCCTTTCGTAAGTTGTTTCTCTAAACTCCAGAGACATTACAACTGGCCCAAATACGTCAGGGACCACACTTGTCCCAGCGCAAACCATTAATCACAAGAACTTTCGCTTGGATGAAGTTGCCATGACAAGGCTACTCTGCCATCAAAATCACCCAGGGGTTGCACCTGGTTCCCGACATTTATTCATGCCTTTTAGAAAATTGAACCTGGGTGGGTGGCCTGGCATTTTACTGTTCCACTACCAGGATTCCATTGGCAACTATTAGTTTCTAAGGATTTTTTTTGAAACTTCCGTTAATTTTAAATATTCTGCAGTGCTTATTTAAATTTATTTTCTTCCAAAATGAATGGGAATGCGAAGACTGAGGCCCTATGTTTTGCAGATTTCAATGGATTTCAATGGTCTATTAAAGTAGCTTCCATGGAAACTTAGGACCATTTCACATGGATCGATATGAAACTACAGTAAAATTGTTACATCAAATTAAATTGAAGAAAGGGTAGTCGGGCTGTTGTCTAGAGGCATGCTGGAGTGCTTCGCCGCGAAGATATCCGCGGTTAAAAATCTGGCAGGCTCACTTTCTGTGCTAACATGGTTTTCTATGTGCATGAGGTGCTGCAAGTCTCGAGTGACTTCGACAGAGTATAATGTTCTCTGTTGCAGTTCTTAACCAACCGTAGCTTAATTGTAAAATGGATTTTGTATGGAGTTTTGAACAGACTTCGACAGAGTGTAATGTTCTCTGTTGCAGTTCTTAAGTTTTAACCAACAGTATCTTAATTGTAAAATGGATTTTGTATGGAGTTTTGAACAGATTTCGACAGAGTATAATGTTCCCTGTTTTAGTTCTTAACCAACAGTAGCTTAATTGGAAAATGGATTTTGTATCGAGTCTTGAACCATTTTTAATGAAAAAATGTGTTTAACTACAAAAAGAAACGGTAAATAAGTTTCTTAAAAGGATTTTGTGAGCTACTAGAAGAGATTTGAAATGGGCATGATTTTGGTCAGGTTCACTTGGCTCTAATCTTAGCAATCAACATTAAATGGAGGTTTGAAGCTTTGTAGCATGGGGATCCACAGCTACTCCTAGGAGGGTGGATAGTGCATCCCTTTTGTTACTCCTTCTTGGGCACTCGGGGACTCGGGGGAACATCACCATTTAGTAGGGTATGTCATCATTATAGTATAGCTAGGGAATTGCAAAAGTGAAGAACAATGAATTTAGATAAGATTAATGTCTGATAGATGACCACAAAAGTAGGTTAGTGGGATTCAAAAGTACAACCAGCATGAATACAATGTAGAAGTGCCAGTGTAACTCTAAAACAGTGGCAAAGTTACAATGATACAACATACTAAGTGAGTTTGTCCAAGATTAGAAAGGTGGACAATCCAACTCAAGAACCTGTAAAGAGACAGAGAGAGAATGAGAGAGAGAGAGAGAGATTGGGCGATGAGGTTGATGATGTCAAGGTTTCCTAATTCTGATGGTCGATATAGAGGGGGGTGAACTACGCATTGTCTTGTTGTTAGAGTCTTTTGGGACCATCAGGGAGCTCGGTTGCACAATCGGGGGGTGGGGGTGGGTGTGTGAATGAGGGATACTCCTTGCAATCGAGGTGAAAAGAAGAAAGCTTCGAATGGATCTCTGGTTGCTCATCTAGATCTGGGAGGTAGTCTGACGAGCAAGAGGTGCTCTACTTTGGATCCATCTGGAGCTAATCTCTCTAGTGCTCTGAGAACATGTGGCTTGATGTACAAATTTGCCCCTTCGAGTTGGTCTCAGTAATATTTTGTGGTCTCTTGGAGGGGAAGGTTGAGGAGAAACCTGGGGTCTCACCATCTCGTTGTTTGTGCACTCTGGAACTCTACTTGCTGTTTGTTGGTCCGATTTGACGGATCAATAGGGAAGCATGAGGTAATCGGCTTGGTCATCCTAGGGTCGGGCTTCTCGTTCATGAGCTAAGTTCTGTGGCTGAAAATCTCCCTGATTAAGAGAGCTAAAAATCTTTGGTCCTGTACTAGAAGAAAGTAAAGAGGGAACCTCTTGAGTCCCTATAGAGGCAATGATAATGTTCTCTGATCTCATGGTATAAGCGATATCAAAAAATGAGTTGCATCTTTGTCTTCAACTTTGAACGTGGCACACTTGGTATATCTTATCATATTGTGGTATATGGTAATTTGTCTCTATTCGCTGTCAATGGGAGTCGGCCCGGATCTGTCCCAAAGGGATCCTGAGTGAAGAGGTGGTGTTGATAAAGATTATTAAAACATTGAAGCACAAGTGAGCATAGCTCAACACATGGAAAAATAATCAACACATCACAACTCAATGATATACTGATTGATAGGATCATCTATATGTAACCCAAAGGTAACTCCCATAAGATAAGGAAGACATAGGAAACTCTGTTTACGTTAAAGCATACTCAAATATCTAACTTTTCTACCTTGGTTGGGACCACCTTTAGTGAGTTTGATTGACAAGTGTACCACTCACTCGACCTTTGATCGTTGATAGATTATATCAATGGTCTCCAAAGGAGACAAAGAGCAGATGAACCTATTGTTCCAACATCACTTCATTAGCACAACCCTTTCGAGATTTACAGATGGAATTATTTCTGTACAACCCCCCATAATTGTAGCCTCTCGAAGCCTAAGCGTCAGGCTAATTTAGAGACGTAAATTAGGACACAATTTTCATATCAATCCAGTGTTCGTAAACTTGGAAGCACACTACAATATGTAATGAGTTAGATTAGATTAGCTATCACTTCTAGGTTAAGTCAAAACAAAGGACTGAATTAAGGAAGCATGAAGTAAAGCTTTTAATCTAATCACATATGCTTGGAATGTAAAGCACACCGACTTGACTTATGAAGACTTCAGACTGGGCATATACTGAGACTTTTCACACAAGTCAGAGTTCTCTACGCAATCATGTGCAAGATATCAAGCTTTCACTCAAATGCTTGGAAATGAAAATGGTCAAAGGGTTTTTTAATCCAAAGGATTGATTAATGCTGTAGGGCCTTTCTTGCCACCGGAGGCAAGCAGACACTTTGGTAGTCTTTTAGTCAATTCAATAGATTTTGTCCCAATACTAGTTAAGAGGCTGAGAATGCATTACTACCTTCCCCATCTTTGAGAGTGAAAATGGGCAGTCACTCATGGTCTTCTACTCATTTCTTTAGCTAGTATGTGTTTCAAAGTTCAAACTACTAATCTAATCTAAGGAAAGCGATAAATAAAAAGCAAGGAACTATGGTGTTTGATATCTCAATGCTAAATGGAAAAGTTATCAAGAAGTTGGGGCCTTCTTCATCAAGAAAGATGGTGAATGGCACTCTCAGTGCCTTGGTTACTTTAGACATTCAGATTGATCCTTCAAACAACAATTACTCTATGATAAATAAGACTCGTAAACATAATGAAATCTACAACAAAATATATATATTCTAATGATGGAGAGTAAAATGAATATGATTGCTATGATTTACCAATGCAATATAGCGATATTATGGTGATATGTGGTCTAGTGAGCTCACACTAAGAATCAACTGATATGACTATAAATTAAAACAACATTGAAAGCATTAGAGAGTAGATAATACAACCATGGTATAATCAGGAAAGAATACTTATAAACAATGATTTTAAAACTAGCTTTCAAGCATATCTACACAATGACTAGGAAATTAGTTTTACGAAGAACCTTAGATATGAATATACAGAATGTGATCAGAGCATATAAACAAGAAAAATATGGTAATAAACATCATTAAAATGAAAATATATACCAAATTAAAGCACATCAATGAAAGAGTGTACTAGCTTTAGTAGTTGGGGCCCTTCCACAACTCAACAAGCACACTTCATTTGAATCAATGATTGCAAACTTCGAAAGCACTCCATAAATTGATTAAGATGACTAAAAGCTGATTTGCAAACAAAATATGGGCTCTCAAGTTCACATCCAAGTTCTCCAAAATAATAACCTGTCTTGGCAAGCTAAGTTTGTTTGCCTTTATAGGAAAAAATTCAACAAAATACCCCAAAATCCCATTCTTTATTAATTACAACCAATTCTAGAGATGAAACCTGATCCAATCGACCTTGCTTGGCACTCATATCATGGATTCAATCTCTAAAAATTGCATCTAGGCGAATTTAGCAATTTGTGCTGTGTTTTTTGTGAGCTGAGTTGGCTTGTTCAAGTCACCTTCTTGCCTCATCTTTCTTATCCACTTCATTACTTGGTCTCAAATTGTGTTGCTTGCAATGCCACATGGAAAGCCCCTTTGCCCCAAAACTGGTTCAACTGCTGTAACTACAGTTATGTGAGGGAATTCTAACTGCTTCAAAAGACAAGTGGTTCATCTAGGCATAGAGAATCAAATGGACACCTTTTGTGCCTCAAAACCTGTAGCATGATGTATTGAGAGACGCAAATGCGTTGGGAATTTTGAGACATCAGGATGCAAAACTAAGCCAAAGGGAAGTGCAAAGTACATAAGACACAACACATGTGGGGTAGGTGGTGCACTGAGATCAAAAGGAATAATGTTAGGGAAAAGTACATATGGTGATCACCCTTGCAAGGCTTTATTGATGCAAGTGCTCCCTTAAACCAATACCCGTACACCATCCCGGGTTATAAGAATATCTATCAAGGTAGGGAGTTAACACCCACCGGGGGAAAGTCAACAATTCCACAGAGGTAGACATATCATGAAACAAACAATACCAAGAATAGCCATGGCCGTCTACACCAACAGGGATCTAAGAGGTACTTTCACAAACAACACACCTACATGGCTTTGTAGGGCTAAAAGGCACATCCTTTGGGCTTATATGGCATGACCAAAAGTTTTGGCATACCCCTGTTGAAAGAGGGGCAAGAGGATCCAACTAGGAGCGGCCCCTAGTGTGGCGTCTCTGATCTTCAGTCAACTATTTGGTGAATGCTACTTTCTCTTGGTTGAAGCTACCTCGTTAAAATATTGGTCCAACCTTTGTCCAAGTGATCCACCTACAACAAAAATATGAAGTAGACTAGTGCCTGAACAGATTGCCCCTCTAGTTGTTGTGTAATTTTACTTATTATGGAAATCTTTTATATTAAGCCCTTGTTATAGCATGAATCAAGAAAGAGAAATATAGTAAAGACCAACCCACACAATGTGTTTGCAAAATGATTTTTTTTACTATGGCATAAATGATCTCACAATTTAACAACAACATTAAGGAGCAGAGAGATTATCCTTTTATAATTTATTTTCTTACGGCTAGTAAATGGATAGTTCAACCTCTCTCTCAAAAATAATATTTTTTCCTTTCCATCGACATGTCAGTGACTAAGTAAATTACAAAAATGATTTTTGATTACTATGATTCACCGACTAAGGGGTTCGACTTGGCTCATTTGTCCTTAGAAGTCTAATGTCCACTTGCATTTTCCTCGGAAGAGAAAAAGATGAAAAATAATAGTCAAAAGATGCTCAAAATTCCACCTCAACGGTTAGATGTGGCTTGACTTTTTCCATAATACAACTCACTTTGCTTGAGGAAGACTTCGATGTGGTTGAGCAAATAATCTTTTGATTTGAAACAACTAGAAATTTGTCCACTTGCTAATTTTTGGTCCATAAGGCCTCCAATGTTCCACCTTGACCCTCTAATGGCTAGCTCCATTGAATTTAAATGACTAATAAAACTCGACTCACCATTTTTGCTTAGTTCTCCAACACCTTTATGAATTTGACACTTTTACCACCTGGGTTTGCTGGCCTTTTTCTTCTTTTCACCTAAGTTTCGCTTCATTTGTCCAAATTGTGCCCTATGTTGCCATACCATCCTTGCCCGTGCCACATCAACATGCTGAATTGTTGGATCTCTAATGCCCTTAGGAACTTGAGAAAACTGAGACACAAGTCTTGTTCCTCTTTCTTTGTAGACCAATTTTGACATATTGCATGTCATATTCTCACCAAATCTGCCCTTGTTATGCCACCTAGAAACCTCCCATACCATTGGGCCACCTTTGACTATTGTTTTCTTGATGATGCCTTCACATTTTGGAAAAATTTCAACGTGGCACATCATTTAGATTTTTTGCTTAGCTTTTTGAGACTAAGTTGCTTTTTTACTTTTGGGGCCACATTCATCGGAAAACGTGAACTTCTTTGGGAAATGTTAAAATGATGATTTTGTGAGACTGCTATGTCGAGAACTATCTGACGAATATTGCACCAAGGCCAATGCCAACATATAGACTCTATGACTCATAACCATGCAGTAACACATAGGTGCATCCTGATGTGGGTTGGACTGGCCCATACATTAGAGATTACTCATACATAAGTAGGCTCCTCTAAAATTATGAGTCCTCCCAAGATCCATCTAGGATCCCTCGGTCCTATACATGACAAATGTGAAAATTTAGCATAACCCCGAATCCTATTGCAACAACTAGAATTAATTCTCCTAATTGTTAAATTAATTCTTAACAATTTATTTACTGATAGTTATAGCAAACACTGAATCAATCACACTACAACCTACACAAATAAATTGCGGAAGAAAATAAACGCAGGAAGAAATATATGGACACACACAAATAACACCGTTATTTTTGGACCAATGTCACCGAAAAAACCCAACTCGGGAAAACCGGTGCAACACCTGAGGGTTTTATTATTATGTAGTAGTGAAATGTCTGAGTACAACTGGATGCCCAAACCGATGAGAGATAAACTGGCAAAAATATCTAGTGAGGAATTTCCACCCCCCACAGGCGAATCCGAGCACTAGCGTCACCTCGATTTGGAGCCGTCCAAACTGCCTTTGCATAGTCAGTGCATCACTCTCACGCAGGCTCTGCGTCATTAAGCTTGGAACTGCGTCACCTCAAGCTGTCTCATCAACTGCTATCTGAGAGAATGACCCTCCTGGCCTCTGAAAGCTCTGCCCAACTTCAAGCATTGAGTCACTGCTTCACCTCCAACAAATACGAATTTCCCATTGAATCTACTGCGCTGCCATTGC
The DNA here is from genome assembly GCA_034641835.2 of Pinus albicaulis. Taxonomy (NCBI): domain Eukaryota; kingdom Viridiplantae; phylum Streptophyta; class Pinopsida; order Pinales; family Pinaceae; genus Pinus; species Pinus albicaulis. The sequence goes on along the minus strand of CM076575.1, from coordinate 1,857,347,234 downwards.
GTCAACCTCATGGTGGCTTCTCTGCCTCTCTATAAATGCACTCTCCTGATCTGGAATGCCTCCTCCGGATTCACTATCTCTGCCCCTCTCTCACTGCTTCGTTCTAACTAAATCACTTCCGGCAACAAAACACCGCTACTCTGGAAATCAATTTCCCAACAAAATCGAATTCTGCAAGTGTCTTGAGTGATTTTTCCAAGCCCCATCGACTTCTTCTTATAATCCTTCGTTGAGACTTCAACGACCAAGATTAGATCTTAATTAATGGCTAGGATTAACTAGAAATCGATCCATGTGACTTTCTAGAAATTTCACACCATGACTTAATTAATTATGATTAACTAATCAGATTCCCTAAGTTTAGACTTAGGAAATAATTAAAAACTGATTAATAATCTAATTAAGTCGTCTCTAGGTAGAATTTTTAGAAACGATTTCTGGGTTTTGGAGATCTCATGTATTCTAGCCTCTCCACAAAATTTTGTGCCTAGAACACATCCGATGCTACAAAAACTAACGCTCCATCTTAGCGATGAATGTGTTCTACTATTGCTGCTCCTCTAACAATACTCTGCTTCTGCACCATCTCCTGTCACGCTGTTGATGTCTGGCTACTATTGCCCACCAACCACTACGCAACTCTGATATGCGCTACATCTGTGCTACTGTTGACCCTGCCGAACTGCTACCAACACTGCATCTGCACTGCAACATTGTTGTTGCTGCTACTGCAACATCTGCAACTCCCTCTCATCTTCTGCTGCTGCAACTGCAACTGAGAAATATCCAAGATATTGAACCAACTGTGTTCAGTATGATGCATTTGTCGCCAGAGTCTTGACTGCTACTAGCCTCTGCGCTGTCACTGAAGGCTTTGCGCTGCTGCTGACACTGCACTGCACCAACTGCACTGCTGCCAAATCTGCACTGTGCTCCCCAACATTTGACTGCAACTGTCACTTTGGCATCTGACTGCACCAACTTTCACTGGTCCATCTTGCTACTGAATACTGTGGGCTCCCATAGCAAGGTACTAATTCAAGAGGTGGACCTCCTCAATAATCCTGCCTAACTATAGCACTTTGGGGCTACAAAACCAAGTCACCTCATCTCATTCCTGGAGGGATGTCTGCAATCATGGCAAAATTTTCCTCCAGCCTAGAGGACAACCTATCGATCTCCGCAGAAGCTGCCTGATGGTCCTGCTTCTCCTCCTTGCCCTTCTTCCTGAGAGGACATAAAGAACTGTAGTGGCCTAGCTCGCCACACCTGAAGCACTTGACCTTCAACAGGTCCTTCTTCTTCTTACTCTCCCCCTGTCCCTGACTGGGACCCTTCGATGCGAGGGCCATATTCTCCTCTTCCTTTACCTCCTTCGATCCACTGTTGCTGCTGCTGCCACTGATGGTTCTCTTCATCAAACCTCTCCTCAACTCCTCTTGCTGGAAGTCTGCCCACATCCTGTCCCATCTTGGCAAGGTTTCTCTACCCAAAATACTTTGGACGAATACTTGCCACTCTTCTGAAACACTATTGAGGGCTACTTGTACTAGCTCTGTGGCCTGAGGCGTTGACCCTACAACTGCCAGCTCATCTCAAATCTCCTGAATCCTGGTAAGGAAAGGATCTATGCACTCCCCCTTCTGCATATGGGTGCATCTCAACTTTTCTTTTAAGTACATCTTCCGCTGCTCGGAAGATCCCTAGTATAGCGTGGAAAGAGAGTCCCACATCCCTTTTGTCGTTCCAAGGGCCGCTATGTGTGATACCACATGATCCCAAACTCCATCAAGGGTCAATCTCTTTGCCTTCGCCATCTCCTTCTTGTACTGCTTTAGTTGATCTGGATCGTGGGGATAGCTACCACGTTATCGATATATGCTTTGAGATCATACTCGTCTAGAAGGAAAGAAATCCTTGCCTTCTAGATCACATAGTTGGAGGCTCCATCCATCCTGTTCTGATCCCGAAGCCCGACTGTTGCCATTTGAATGAAAAATGCCGAAAATCTCCTCTTCCCTTTTGTTAAGCTGCTGCTCGACTCTACACACTCCCTGCTGGAGTGAGAAAATCAGCCCATAACGACTACTGATCTGCAAGGGAAATTGAACTTCTGCGACTAGAAGTTCCCTGAGGAAAAAATTCCCTCAGTGTGTGCTCTTCTTCCTCCCGGCACTAGTTTTGCTCTGGTAAAGTGCCGTAAAACTACTGCGTCAAGCTGGAGATCTGCTCTACAAGAAAAATACTGGTTGCTCCCTCTGCCTCTGGAATCCCTCGATCTGGGGAAATCCGATTTCTCTGTTGCTCTCTCAGAGAAATTGATTTTTCCTCAAGAAATTGACCTCTTGGCCAAGGTGATTGCGCTACCCTGTGGGGTTTCGTATTGCTGCTCACGTAGAGCAGCGAAACTCCTCTTTTCTTCTGCTACTGAGCTCTCTGGTTGATCATTTGTGCTTTGATAACATGTGAAAATTCGGCCTAACCACGAATTCTATTGCAACAACTGGAATTAATTCTCCTAATTGTTAAATTAATTCTTAACAATTTATTTACTTTTAGTTACAACAAATATTGGATCAATCACACTGCAACCTACACAAATAAACTGTGGAAGAAAAATAAACACAGGAAGAAATATATGCACAGACAAATAACACCGTTATTTTTGGACCAATGTCCCCGGAAAAACCCAACTCGGGAAAATCGGTGCAGCAACTAAGGGTTTTATTATTATGCAGTAGTGAAATGTCTGAGTACAACTGGATGCCCAAACTGGCAATCCTACAGAGATAGATTGGCAAAAATATCTAGTGAGGAAATTCCTCACCCCATAGGCGAATCCGAGCACTAATCTCAGTTCGATTTGGAGCCGTCCAAACTGCCTCTACACAGTCACCGCGTCACTCTCACGTAGGCTCTGTGTCACTCAGCTTGGAACTGCGTCACCTCAAGCTGTCTCGTTTGCTGCTATCTGAGAAACTGACCCTCCTGGCCTCTGAAAGCTTTGCCCAACTTCTGACACTGAGTCATTGCTTCTCCTCCAGCAAATACGAATTCCCCATTGAAGCTACTGGGTTGCCACTCCATAAGCCTCACTGTGGCTTCTCTGCCTCTTTGCAAATGCACTCTTCGGATCTGAAATGCCTCCTCTGGATTCACTATCTCTGCCCCTCTCTCAGTGCTTCAATCTCACTGAATCACTTCTGGCAACAAAACATTGCTACTCCGGAAATCGATTTCCCAGCAAAACCGAATTTTGTAAGTGTCTTGAGTGATTTCTCCAAACCCCATCGACCTCTTCTTATAATCCTTCGTTGAGACATCAACGACCAAGATTAGATCTTAATCAATGGCTAGGATTAACTAGAAATCGATCCATGTGACTTTCTAGAACATTCACACCATGACTTAATTAATCATATTCCCTAAGTTTAGACTTAGGAAATAATTAAAAACTGACTAATAATCTAATTAAGTCGTCTCTAGGAGGAATTTTCAGAAATGATTTCTGGGTTTTGGAGATCTCATGTATTCTAGCCTCTCCACAAAATTTTGTGGCTAGAACACATCCGATTCTACAAAAACTAACAACAAAGAGACCAAGGACTTAGCCCAAAATGATAGGCCATGGTTGACCATCACAAGGTCGAGGACACATAATACAATGACTCACATGGTTGTTACAAGGCTTTTGACTTGTGACCTTAGACTTACAACGGTGATAAATGCAATGTGAAAATATATGTGTACCATTTTTGACATGAGGGGTAACAATTGGCTCCAATTGTGGGACACATCCTCTACCTACGAGGTTGTGAGAACCCCATAATCTTCCACTTGCACCTTGTTAACCACCAAAATGGGTAACCCCATAGGAGAAGACATTTCTCCTACATATGACAACTAGTTGAATAGCCAACCAACCAACAACCCCCGACAACTACTATTTGACGATGATATGCCATGTGCCTCTGCCATTTGCATCAACTATGTGCCTCTCACCATTTGGCATTTCCACTTGGATGAAGGTTGGTTTCTATTCAAAAGGTACTTTGATCATTTTGCAATTGAGTCCTTATACTTGTTTGTTTTGGGCATTTAGTATGGATAAAGGGGTGATTTGGAAGATTGACCGATCTTGACTATAATCTGCTCTCTCACCTTACCAGGGGGGTTAATTCTTAGCCCGAGTCTAGTAGGACTCTCCCTTGAGGCCTCAGGGTTATAGGAGGGGCACTACTTGAAAACCCCAAATTGAGATAGCGTGTTTATTATCCCCTATACCATACTTGGCACTTTCCCTGCGACATTACAAGCCCCATACACCACATACATTCTTTGGGCCTAACTCGTCATTGGTTCATGTGGATTTGGCATCCTTATGTACACACTCCTTGAGTAGAGCCGAGAAAACATTTGCCCTGGAGGTTGATGTAACTAAAAGAATGAAAAATCATATCATGGCCACAACAAAAGAAAAGATGGCTGAGACCTAAGTGAGCACGTGGGAAAAAGCCTAGCATGAGCTCTACCCTCCTCGTTAGTCATCATTCAATTCTTGAGCACATGATGCTCCTTCACATGAAAGGGAACCCTTGCATGTCCCTACCTCGATGAGTTATAAACTGTCTCATCTTAAAGGGTAATAGAAATGCTGCATCGACATCGGTCCTCTGTGCTGTTGATGCTTGGTCTGCTGCCCTTCATCTATTACGCTGTTGCTGCCACTGTATTGTTGCCCATGACATTGTCACTGCTGCATCTGTATTGCAGCTCCCTCTTAAGTACTGCACTATTCGTCTCTGCTACTGAAACAGATTCTCAATCATCCCCAATTTCTCCCTGAAATAAACAAACTTTGTTCTTCCTAAAGCCTTAGTGAGGATGTCTGCCACCTGTTCTCCTGTCAGAGTGTACTGTAACTGTATTGCACCCCGCTGGACACAGTCTCTGATAAAATGACACTTGATGTCAATGTGCTTTGACCGACCATGAAAAACCGGATTCTCAGAGAGACTGATGCAACTCTGATTATCACATAAAACGCTGGTCACGTCCATTCTTCTCCTGAATAGATTCACAAGCAACTTTCTAAGCCATAGTGCTTCACACGATGCTGTGCTAGCTGCCATATATTCTACTTTAGCTGAGCTCAGTGCCACGAACTTCTGTTTTCTACTGCACTAGGAGGTCATTCCTGATCCAATGTTAAAACAGTACCCAGTGGTACTTTTCCGATCTACCGAACTTCTAGCCCAATTTGCATTAGTGAACCCACTCAGTCTGATGTCATTGCCTTGGGGTGTATTTTAATCCATGCTCGACTGTTCCTCGTATATATTTGAGAACATGCTTGGCTGCTGCCCAGTGCGTCCTCTTGGGTTCCATCATGAATTGACTGAGGGTGTTGACTGTGTAACAAATGTCTGCCCGGTGTTGATCAGATACATCAGGGACCCTATGAGCTGTCTGTACAAAGTGAGATCTACTTTATCTTCAGACACATCAGTCTTCTTCCATTTGGTAATCATTGGGGTAGCCATGGGTCTACAGTCCTACATCCTGAACCTCTTTAGAATTTCTGTAGCATATCTCCCTTGTCCAAGGAAGATTTCACCCTTTTGCTGCCAAACTTCCAACCCTAGAAAATAATGCATCAGTCCCAAATCCTTCATGTCGAATTCTGTAGCTAGGTTTTCCTTGCAATCCTTGATGAGCCTAGATGAACCTGTCAGGAATAGATCATCTACATATAATACCAGAATTAGAGGCTCATTCTCTACTGTCAGATAGTAGAGGTTAGGATTTGCGTCACTCTTGACGAATTCCAATTTTTTGCAGGTAACCATCAATTCGACTATACCATTCTTTAGGTGCTTGTTTAAGCCCATACAAGGCTTTCTTTAGCCTGCATACATGAGTTTTCTTCTCTTGTGTCTCAAAGCCTGTTGGTTGTTCAATGTATATTTCTTCTTTTATCACCCCATTCAAGAAAGCAATCTTGACGTCCATCTGGTGAATCTCCCACCCCATTTGCGCTGCAAGGGATATCACGGATTTGATAGAAGTATACCTGGCTACTGGGGTGAAGGTTTCTTCATAGTCTCTCCCTTCCTTTTGAGCATACCCCTTAGCCACAAACCTGACTTTGTACTTTTCCACGCTGCCATCTGCAGCATACTTGATTTTGTAGATCCATCTCGAACCCACAACTGATCTGTCTTGAGGTCTAGGTACCACTAACCAGACATCATTGGTCATTATGGAACTGTATTCCTCTACCATAGCATCTTACCCATACTTGATGCTGAACTGCCTCCTGAAAACTAGAGGGTTCTCCAACCTGAGCCACCTGTTGACCACACTTTGTCAACGTCCCCATAGCAGTACACCCCCATTTTTTCAAATGGGACTTATCATGTTCGAGGCTCATGTCATCTAGATTTCATCGTCAGTCGACATTTTGTTATAATTGATGTAAACCCATTCTGCATGTTATGATGTAAATGATCTAAGTAAGACCGTCAATGTATGTAACAACTTAGGTAAGCCTAGTATGTTGTTGATGATTTCCATCTTAGGAGGTTTTTTGTCTCACTGATTCACGAAAGTGATCGACAGAGTTTTTCCCTCCAGCCTCACCCCAAAACTAGGGTGGATTTTGTCATCAGCATGCTAAGTGAGTCCTAGTGTTTTCTATCGAGTCCTTGTAAAAATAGTTTGAGCTACTTGGTCTACTAGATCATGTTTTGAGTCGCAGAATTGGGTATTTATTTGAGGGTCTATATGAATGGGTATTCCCCCTTCATGTGTCTAAATGTATTATCTTATGTAAAGAGGGTTGGAAAAATAATTAAAATCCCCTCTCAGTCAATTAATTAAATTTTCTGGTCAATTAATTTAAAAAATCTTAAACCAGAAATTTAATTAATTTAGGGTCCTAAGTTAGGATTAAATCTTTCAAAGGCAAAATTTGTGGGTCCTTGGAAAATGATTTTTAAAAGCCCCAGGCCAAGGGAATATTGAGAATTTTAAGAAATTTTGGACCTTTGGGCCTTGGTGGTTAAGTCAAAGTCAAAATTTTGGGGTAATTAACTCAAAAATAGTATTTTTGAGTTAATTAAAATGGATTTAAATCATAAATTCGTTTTTTCCTCAAAATTATAATTTCGACCGTCCAGATTAAAAGATGATCAAATCTTATCGACGGTCGAGATTATTTTGACGTGGATCAACCGAACTAGCCGTTGGAGATTTTGTCTTATAAATTTAGAGGTCTTTGTCAGTCTTGACTCATCCGATCTTAGGATCGTGCACTTGTTCTTTGAAGCTCTTTTAAATTTTTGAGGAATAAAGCATAAAGACTTTGGGGTTACAAATTTTGATGTTCCTTCTCGGATCTATGTGGTGAATTGTCTCTAAACTCTGCTACTTTGTTTTTGCATTTTATGGTTGATGGCCTTCATGGATTAATTTGCATACAGGTATCTTGTGCAGTTTTCTGGATTCATAAAATGACATTTTGATTTTTCTAAAGGATCTCATGTTGTTTTCTTAAATCTCTATTGATTTAAGGTTCAGATCTAAGTGTGCAGGGAAATTTTTTTTAAGATTAAGCGTCTGGGGAAGTATTCGGTTGGACCAGCCGACTCTCAATAAACATAAATCTGAAAAGCTCATTATTTGTTAAATTCCAAATCTATCTTACAAAATTTGTGATTTTGCAGGATTTTCTAAGGCTTGTGCCTCTCCCTAAAATTTTAAATCTCTAAAAAGCTGTGCTAAAATGGATTCAAATCTGGCCATGAGGGCCTCAGATTTGTAGACTAGTTTGTAAATTTGTAAATTATTTAAGACTGTAAGGGTTTAATCGTTCTCTCGGTGTGTATATCTTCAGATCTGGCTGGTTTCTTGCAGGTCGTGGGTTTAAATCGAATTTTTTTTTAACATCTGAGGCAGATCTAGCCTCCAAAGGCTAGATCTGGCCTCAAACTGCTACTGTGGGCAAAATCTGGGCGATATTTGAGTTTTGAAAAGAAATTTTGAATTTTGCTGGACGTACTGGCTTTAAAAACATTGTCATCACTCTGCTGCATCCGCCCTCATTCCTCTGCGTTAGCCTTTTCTGCCTGACGTCTACCTCTGTCGATCCTCACATTGCATTTTCCTTCCTTGACTGCCGCCTTTGCATTTTCCTTTGCTGTCTAAGCCCCATTTCCTCACGCCTTTCCTGCATACATTTCGATATCTTTGACCACGCTGCTCTCCAATTGAAATTCATCTCTACAATGCGCCAAAGCCCTTGTCTTTCTCTCTTACGCTTTTTTCCAGCTGTCTGAGCCTTCTCCTATCTGCGTTTTCCATTTTCCCGCACCGTCCAATCTGCAAGCCGTTTCTTCTCTCATTTCGCTATCTCTTATCGGCCTTCCTTGCTGACGTCTTTCTCTGCGTCTCACCTTACCCACACCGTCCGACTTTCCTTCGATCCGTCCAACGTCCTCCAAGTCTGCTGTCCATACTCACTCGATCACCTGCAAAACGCACGAAAACAATAATAAACCATAACGCGTGCATATAATTTCAAACCCAAACATATGCGTTTTTTTTTAGGAGTGCGTTTTCACATTTTGTAAAGTGTTAGATTTTTTTTTAAGATTTTATATTTAGTTTTAGTTTAGATTATGGTGATAGCGTACGTTTGGTTTGATTGATTTTTTTAATTTCGGTTGTGTTTTAGTTAGTTTTAAGTTTGATTTTAATTTAGTCTACGCGTTAGTTAGTTTAGCTTTTAGAGTTTAATTTTTAGTCTTAGTTTAGTTTAAGCTTTGTTTTAATAGATTTCGTTTTAGTTTTTTTTTTTTTTTAGATTTATTTATTTTTAGATTTTAAATGTTAAAATTTGTTAGCTTTAGTTTAGATTTAATTTGATTCGATTTTAGTTTTAGATTTAAGTTTTAATTTAGATTAAAATTTTTAATTTGTTTTAGATATAAATAAAAAAATAATAAAAAATAAAAATTTCCAAAAATTCTAAAAAAATCTAGAAAACACAAAACATAAAATTTTTTCGAATTTTTTATAGTCAAATGCGCTAATTTTATTTTTATCTGAAGTTTGATTGTGGAACATTTTGATTTTCGAACTGGGTTATAATTGAAGCATCATAATTTCAAAATTTTTTCAAGCACTTGGCATTGTTTCATGATAAGCTTTGTTGATTGGCTTCAGTGTCTTAATGAATGATCGTGGCATTTTCCATTGAATATCATTGTGGTCATTTAGCAGCAGTTATACATCCAATACTTATTTTTAATTGTACAACGAGATCTTGTTTGACTCCATAAGGCACTGGTTCTAACATAATCAATCTGTGAAATCTCGTTAAATTTATCAAGTATTTGGTGTTTTAGCTATGTCTCCTGGATTCTTCCTCTTCATTTCTAATAGGGTCTACCTCCCTTAGCTTGCAAGGAGACAACTTAAATAGAGAGATTGGGGATCAGGGTGACAGCCCCTGATCTGAGCCGTTGTCGCGGTGCCTAGACAATCTGTGCGACAACATTTTTTGGCGCCGTTGCCGGGGATAGAGTTTTTCTGTCCTTGGTCTTAGCAACATTTTATAATCTTCAAATATTTTTTCGCCATTCATTAGCCTGTCACAAGGGATCACATTTTCTGGCTTTTTTTCATCTCTTCATATTTTCATCATCTCACCTTTAGCACCTGGACATTTCGGTTGGCTTCTTGTTTGGGTGGCGACTCCACTTATTCATCTTTTTACTCCCAGACAAGAATCCCCCCCTGATATCCATCTGCTATCTCTCGATTATTTCTTTTGTTTTAGAATTAGTTTCATGTTCAAGTGGCGACTCCAATTCTTTCATTTCTTACAAGAGTTCCTGCTAAGAAGTTCGATTCTTGAGGACCTTTTGATTATTCTTGAACACGGATCTATTTCTAAAATTCTAAAAAAGATATCATGGATGTTTTTACCTCGTGTAATTTTGCTAATATTCAGGGTTATCCCCATGATCTCCCTCAAATGGATAAATTACCTTCTTTTCAAGGAAATGAAGCAGTTAGTGTCAAGTCTCATTTGTTTGCTTTCACTAACTGGTGGAATAGATTTGCAGTTGCAAATAATAATTTCGATGATGTAAAGATGAAAACTTTTGTTCTTACTTTTGGTGAAGATGTTGCTGAATGGTTTACGGAAAAACCTGATAATTCATTTGATACTTTTGAATCAATTGTAGCTGCCTTTAAGGAAAAGTATGGTGATAAAAGGGAAGATAGGCATTTGGTAAGAGAGATCAGTACCATAAAAAAGAAAGAAAATGAAATGACTGAAGAATTTAATAGGAGATTTAATGGTATCCTTAGAGAAATATCTCAAACTCATAAACCTCCTGATGGATCTCTTCTGAATTTTTACATTGATGCTTTTAATTCTGATACTTCATATGAGTTAAGGCGGGCTAAAACTGCAAATTATAAGGCTTGTCAATCTTTAGCTGAAGAGCTTGAAAAAGATAAAAGGGCATATGGAAAGTTTGAAATTCCTGGTTTTGATGGGGCTACAACTAAGTTAAAAGAACCTCTAGAAGATGATGATAACCCTATGAAAAAGTTAATGCAAAAGCTTGAAAGCATGGAGCTTAATCAAGCGAAATTGATCTCTAAACATGCTAAGGAAAAAAGCACTTTATAGTCTAAGTTGGTTCAAATGGAAAGGGCTCAAACGCAGAAATCTCAACCTAGAAATAATAATGCTTTGCAAAAAAGAGGCCTATCTTATGAGCAGAGATCGACAAATCAACTCGAGTTTGCAAATCTTGTGGATGAAGCTCTGCCTTATTGTAGAGCCTGTAATGCTCTTCATGAAGAGGTTACTAGCCATGTTGTCAAAAGAATCATAGATAGTAGAATGGCAGGGTCGAGCCATCAAATTAATGTTGTTGGTAAGAACTATCACATGCATATAGAAGATCATGAAAGTCAGGTTAAGGAACCAGCTCAGATGATTAAGGATGTGCAACCCAATCATACGCAAATGATTCAAAACATGGAAGCTAACCAAATCAATCTTCAAAATAAGATAACTTCCATGGAAGCAAGTCATGCACAGGAAATAAATGTCATGGAAAATAGGTTAAAGATAATGGAAGTTAATCATTCTAATCATATGTTCATTATACAGAATCATATGATTGCAATGGAAGCAAGAAACACCCAGGAAATGACTACCATGAAGGAAAATCACTTGTTGGAGACGAGTTCCATACAGAAAAGGTTGGAAAAAATGGAAAAATTACATATACAAAAGTTTCAGCCGAAATTTGATTATGAAGATTCATCAACAGATCATAAGACTTCCTATCTGCTAAAGCCATTCCCATCTCATCACACGGAGGATTTCACTATGGTTTCAAAGGATGTTGAGAAAGACCAAACTTATGTGTCACCATTGACAGAGTATATCCAGAATAATATTGGTCATGCTCCAGGTTCTTCAGATATTTTGTACAAACATCTTCAAGACGAGGACAAGAAATCTACAGTGGTCTCATTGTCATCTAATGGTTGAGAGTAGCTTGACATTCGGATAGGACAGAGTCCTACAATTAACAAGATTGGACATGGCACATCTGAAAAGCAGCCCACAGACTTGCCTGAAAGCAGGCAAACGCTCAGCATGCACTATATCGAGCACATCTGATGCCACAGGGCATCCTTTGTATTGTATCTCTAACCTTACACCTTGTTATTTCAGCATTTCATTTTGCAGTTAGAGTAGATTTACTTTTCGTGTTAAGTAGAATGATAGAAGAGCTTCTATTTTTCATGTGCTTAATGTTATGATATTTGGATGGACGCTACTTATGTAATCTTGTGTGTCGCTTGGATATAGATTCTGGATTCTCACATTCCTTCAATGAAGCAATGCGTCCCCAAGTAGAGCTAGATGTTGACCACACTTTGTCAACGACCCCATAGCAGTACACCCCCATTTTTTCAAATGGGACTTATCATGTTCGAGGCTCATGTCATCCAGATTTCATCGTCAGCCGACATTTTGTTATAAATGATGTAAACCCATTCTGCATGTTATGATGTAAATGATCTAAGTAAGACCGTCAATGTATGTAACAACCTAGGTAAGCCTAGTGTATTGTTGATGACTTCTATCCTAGGAGGTTTTTTGTCTCACTGATTCAGCCTAAAGGACTCACAGAAGCTCTCCACCACCCTGTGCTTTTTGTGTGTGATTTATTACCAACATGCTAAGTGAGTCCTAGTGTTTTCTATCGAGTCCTTGTAAAAATAGTTTGAGCTACTTGGTCTACTAGATCATGTTTTGAGTCGCAGAATTGGGTATTTATTTGAGGGTCTATATGAATGGGTATTCCCCCTTCATGTGTCTAAATGTATTATCTTATGTAAAGAGGGTTGGAAAAATAATTAAAATCCCCTCTCAGTCAATTAATTAAATTTTCTGGTCAATTAATTTAAAAAATCTTAAACCAGAAATTTAATTAATTTAGGGTCCTAAGTTAGGATTAAATCTTTCAAAGGCAAAATTTGTGGGTCCTTGGAAAATGATTTTTAAAAGCCCCAGGCCAAGGGAATATTGAGAATTTTAAGAAATTTTGGACCTTTGGGCCTTGGTGGTTAAGTCAAAGTCAAAATTTTGGGGTAATTAACTCAAAAATAATATTTTTGAGTTAATTAAAATGGATTTAAACCATAAATTCGTTTTTTCATCAAAATTATAATTTCGACCTTCTAGATTAAAAGATAATCAAATCTTATCGACGGTCGATATTATTTTGACAAGGATCATCCAAACTAGCCGTTGGAGATTTTGTCCTATAAATTTAGAGGTCTTTGTTAGTCTTGAATCATCCGATCTCAGGATCGTGCACTTGTTCTTAGAAGCTCTTGTAAATTTTTGAGGAATAAAGCATAAAGACTTTGGGGTTACAAATTTTGATGTTTCTTCTCGAATCTATGTGGTGAATTGTCTTTAAACTCTGCTATTTTGTTTTTGCATTTTATGGTTGATGGCCTTCATGGATTAATTTGCATACAGGTATCTTGTGCAGTTTTCTGGATTCATAAAATGACATTTTGATTTTTCTAAAGGATCTCATGTTGTTTTCTTAAATCTCTATCGATCTAAGGTTCAGATCTAAGTGTGCAGGGAATTTTTTTTAAAGATTGAGCGTTTGGGGAAGTCTTCGGTTGGACCAGCCGACTCTCAATAAACATAAATCTGAAAAGCTCATTATTTGTTAAATTACAAGTCTATCTTACAAAATTTGTGATTTTGCAGGATTTTCTAAGGCTTGTGCCTCTTCCTAAAATTTTAAATCTCTAAAAAGCTGTGCTAAAATGGATTCAAATATGGCCATGAGGGCCTCAGATTTGTAGACTAGTTTGTAAATTTGTAAATTTTTTAAGACTGTAAGGGTTTAATCATTCTCTCGGTGTGTATATCTTCAGATCTGGCTGGTTTCTTGCAGGTTGTGGGTTTAAATCGGAATTTTTTTTAACATCTGAGGCAGATCTAGCCTCCAAAGGCCAGATCTGGCCTCAAACTGCTACTGTGGGCAAAATCTGGGCGATATTTGAGTTTTGAAAAGAAATTTTGAATTTTGCTGGACGTACTGGCTTTAAAAACATTGTCATCACTCTACTGCATCCACCCTCATTCCTCTGCGTTAGCCTTTTCTGCCTGACGTCTACCTCTGTCGATCCTCACATTGCATTTTCCTTCCTTGACTGCCGCCTCTACATTTTCCTTTTCTGTCTAAGCCCCATTTCCTCACGCCTTTCC